>CAUYQG010050693.1:0-24535 GCA_963574415.1 Tarsius wallacei | reverse complement strand
GAGGGGGAGAAGAGAGGGTGTCGAGAACCGACTGGGAGGAGAAGACGGGGAGAAGTGACCAGGAGAAGGGAAGAGGACCGGGACGTGGGGACCGCGCGGCGCTGGGGCCGGATCCGGAGCCGGGGCCTGGGGCCGGGAAGTGGAGGGGCGGAGGGAGGACGGGCGGGCGCTGGGGGGCGGCGGCGCGGAGCGCGGGTGGGGGCGGGGGCGGGGGCTCGCGGGCGGAGGGGCGGGGGCTCGGGTTACCGCGCGGAGGGCGGGGGAGGGGAGGGGAGGGGGCGCGGGGCCGCGGCGGCGAATCTCGCATCCTCCGCGGGGCGGCTGCGGAGGAGGCGGCGCCCCGGCGGCGGCGGACGGACCGATCGACGGCTAAGGCGGCGCGGACCGACGGCCGGCTGCGCAGAGGGGATCGCGGGCCGGAGACAGCGGCGGCGGGCGATGCGCGGCCCCAGGCCCCGTGCGGGCGGGCGCTGCCCGGGGGGCTGACCGCGGCCGGACGGCGCCCCAGCACCGGGCGAGGGAGCCCGCGTCGCGCGGAGGTCAGTGCCCGCGGCCGCCCGGCCCGTCCGGCCGCGCCCGCCCGGCCCGCCGGCCTCCCCCGGGCTGCGGCGGCGGCGGCGGAGCCGGGGGCTTTGTTCTGAGCTGGAGACAATGGGGGAGGGGGGGCCTGGGCCTGCGGGACTAGGCGAGCGTGAGCCTGAGCGCTGGGGCAGGGCCTGGGGGTCTTTGTGTGCGTGTGTCATCGAGTAGGGTGTGTGGCAGCATAAGCGTGTGCCGGGGCTGTGGGGTGCGGGCAAGGCTGTGTGTGCTCCTCGAGTTGTGAGTGCATCGTCTGAGTGAGTCAATGCGTGTCATCCGAAGGTTGTGTGTCCCTGTATGTCCCTGGCTGTGTGTGCATGTGCGTGTCACTCTGAGGGTGTGTGGATCAGAATGAGTGTGTGTCATGGTGAGAGAGTCCTTGTGAGGGTGTGGGGTGTGTGTGTGTGTGTGTGTGTGTGTGTGTGTTGCCTGGCTCTGTGGGAGCCATGTGTCAGAATGTGGAGGATGGGTGTGTGACAGAGACAAACTGAGACAGAGACAAAGAAACTGAAGGGAGAGAAAGAGAAAGAGAGGATTGAAAGGTACAGCCTGAAGTAGATGGAGGTGGGTCACCCAGAGGTGTTGTAAGTGGGAGTGCTGTGAGCAACTAGGAGTTTGTGTCTAGGCTGCCTAGATCAGAATCCCTTGCAGGGGACAGAGGAAGGTCACTGCAGGCCTGGGTCCCACGTGGAGGGGGTGGGGAGAGGGAGGTCTAAAGCACAATGAGCTCAGTGTGGCGTGGGCTGGGCCCGGAGCCACAAGGTCATAGGCCAGAAAAATATTGTCGCTTATGTCAACTTCTCAAATACCCACAGGGGACACAGTCATAGCCCTACTCAACTCAAAGTGGACACAGTCCCAGGCAACACACGTCCTTAAGTGATGCCCTCATAGCCATCACACACCCCCAGGAAGTACTGTCAGAACCAACACATACCCACAGTAGACTTTGTCAAGTCAGCATGCACCTACTGAAAATGCTTTCATGGTAACACACTCATAGCAGAAATGTTGCAACCTACACGTTCCTGCAGGACCACCATCAAGGCCAACACATACCATGGAAGACATTGTTACTGTGAACACCTCTCCGTAGACACTGTCATAGCAATCCACATCCATTGGAAACACTGCCACAGTCAGCACATCATATTAGGTTTACTTCATCAGAGCTGCCCGTACATAGTGTTTCCCCAGAAGCCTGGCACTAACAAGAGGCTGCGTCACAGTCATCCTAACTACACAGTCACTTGTACAACCCCTGGGAGACAGCCATGAGTGACACACACACCATAGGGAGAGCTGTCCCAATTGCTAAATAAACTTCGCTTAACTTAAAATGCTCACACAATTACTCCTTCTCATCTGTAGACCTTTCAAGTTTACCCTCTTGTTTCCTAAAAACTTTGAGACTTGCATAGTCTTCCCCCTCATCCTATATGCTGCCATGATTCTCAGTGTCCCTCCAACAACCCAGTCTCAGTTTCTTGACCTCTTCGCTCCTGCTACCTTCTTCTTCCCTCCTAGGATCACTCTGTAGAACGATTTCACCTCTAAAGTTGCAAACTCTTGTATTCCACTTTCTGTCCACGGCCTCCTATATCTTACAGCTTCCAGATGCTCTTGCTCCCATTACACTCTTTAACCTCATAATGACCCCTCGCCCTTGACCTCTTTGTTTTCTCTTACTCTGCTCCCTCCTGGCTTTGTGCTTTCCTTCCAGCTCATACGCTAAGGACCATCCCTCCTGTTCCTCTGTTCCTTTGTCCTCTATACCCATCCCGCAAATTCTCAATCCTAGCTGGAATGATTTCTCAACCACACTAAGTGACGCTTCTATAAATTCATGCTTCTAAAAATTCCACCCTCACTGGGCCCTCCATAAATAAATAAATAGATGAATTTTTTCTATTTTCTTCATACTCATTACCCCACATCTCTCCCTTCCTTCTTGTTTTTGGTAGATTAATTAAATCAATTCTCTATTTGTTTATCAAACACATACTAAGCACTTACTCTACCAAGCATTGAGGTAGGAGATGGTATTACAAAGATGAACAAAATGGACATGGTCCTGGCCCTCATGAAACTTACTGGCTATGGGTTAAGTGATATAACATAGCAGCACACAGCAGGGAACTTAAGCCAGTGTAGGGAGGTCAGAAGAAGCTTTCTGGAGAAGGTGGTATTTAACCTAAACTTAAACTTGATAGAGGGGGTGGAGAATATTCTAAGCCAAGGGAGCAGCATGTGAAAGCCCATGTGAAAGAAAATATTGTGTGTGAGGATAAAGCAGTTCACTGAGCCTGGCACTTGTTGTATGAGGTGAGGAAAGGGAGAGTCTGTGGGGGAGGTAGATGGAAGCTTAGATCATGCAGGGTCTAGAAGTTCACATGAAGAAATTCATTTAACCCAAGAATAATAGAGAGTTGTCAAATGATTTGAAGCTGTGGAGTGATATGATCAGATCTGTTTTAGAAATATCATTCACACAGCCATGTGGAGGAGACGGGAGGAGGAGCCTGGGAAGAAGGACATTTGGCTGTTGCAGAACCCAGGAGGACATAACACTGGCTTGTACTGAAGTAGTGACAGGAGGGAAGAAGAAAGTAGATGGTTTCAGGAGCTCTTTGGACAGTGGGATCAGCAGGGCTCAGTGACAATGGATATGGAAGTTGAAGGAGAGGGAGGAACTAAGAGTGGACAATGTGGTCTGCTGGCTCACTGAGGAAAATTGAGGTCATCTACTCTGAATTCTCTCTGATTTCTGCCTCCTCTCTCAAATTATCTGCATCCTCTCCAATCTTTTCTTCTTCCTTCTAACAATTGTGTCCTCTTATGTTTAAGGCCAATCCTCCACCTGTTTTAGGGGTCCCATCCCCTCCCTCCTCCACAGGGACCTCACTCTGATGATTCCATGTCTTTCCCATGTCTTCAGTTTCTTCCTCTCTCCCATTACTCCTGGGAGCACATATAGATCTTCCAGTCTCTTCTCATCTTCCTTAACCCCCCGTACCCTGTTAGTTAGAAGACTTTCACACTTTGTGTCACTGCCACATTTTGTGTTTTCTGTATATAGCTATTCCCACTTCTTCACTTCCCATTTATGCCTGCCCCAGCAGTGTAACTGCTCTCCCTAGGTGAAAGTGACCTGTCTCCTGCCAAATCTAGGGGATCTCTTTAAAAGTTCTCAACTGCCTGACCTTTTCACAGGGCTGACCTTGTTGACTTTTCTTTTGCGTTTGAATTGTCCTTGTCATTTGTCTTCTGAGTTACCATTTTATTCTATCAATATTTAATAAGTGCTTATGTGCCAGCAACACTGCTAAGTGATGGTAATATAGTAATGGAAGACCGGTTCCTATCCTCAAAGAGTTTACACTTTCGTGGAGAAAGATAGGCAGATTATTACAGTATGGTGGGATTCATGTATCTCTCTCCCAGAGCTTTTCATGGCTGTTCTGTATCAGTCAGCTTTGAGGGATCCTTTTGCATGGCCCATAAATGTCTGTTCCTTAAGGTTCTAGCTTGGGCTTCTTATCCTCTCACTGCACACATGCCGTGGGTGATCTATCTAATTGATTTCCAGTGCCTTAATTACCATTTCCAGAGCTTTAATTATATTAGGATGATGAATCCCAAATATCTTTCTTCCATGCTCCAGACTTGCATACCTGCTGCCTACCTGACCTTTACTGTAGAGTTTATAGGCCCTTAACGTGTGTAGCCCTGAACTCATACTTCCTTTCTTCCCCCAAATGACCATCCCCAATCAGTTTTCAAGCTAGAAATCCCAAAATTAACTGTAACCTCTCCCTTCTCCATATATCCCATAATATAGAAAGTCCTTGGAATCTATTGATTTTACTTTTTCTCCAGCAATCTCTGATATCCTTTCTCTCTTGTCATCTCTGCTGTTGCCCTCACCTACTGTCTTTTCACATGAAATTTTGCAAGAGTCTCCTAACTCTTCTCTCTATACTTCTCTTCCCTCTTCCAATCTGTTCTTCTCTTTGCTATAAGAGAGACCTGCCTATAGTGCAAATCCAGTTATGTCATTCCCTGCTCAGGATTCTTTAGTGCCTTCTATTTTCCTTGAACAAAATCTCTACCATTTATTGAGGCTAACAAGATCATGATCTGACTCCCCCAAACTTCCCAGCATCATCACCTATCCCATTTCCCTAGCCCCTTCACATTTTGTGTTCCAATCATAGTGAATTTCTTGTAGTTCCCCAAAGACACTACATTCTTTCAAGCCTCTGTCCCTTTGCCTATATTGCTCCGTCTGCCTGAAAGACCCTTCATTCCCTTCTTCTCTTGTTTTGTCCCTTCCTATCCTCATATCTAGTTTCAAACCTTGCCTCTCCTGAACTCACCAGGCAGGCTTGAGCTCCTCTTGTTTCACTGTTGTCATTGTCTCTTCCCTGTTCTATCTCCCCAACCAGGCTGGGACCTCCATGATGGCAAGATTGCAGATTATTCGTCCTTGTGACCCAGGGTTCCACACAGGTGCTTGGCAGTGAGCAAACGAATGAGTACATGAGGCATCTCACAGCACATCTCTCACCCTCATGGTCTCAGTTGCCCATATGATTGAGAAATGTTCACATACTTACTCCGCTGGAGACATTTCTACTCCCTTCTCCCACAACTTATCCTTCTTTACCCCATGCTCTTTCCTTTCCACTTGGGCTTCTCTTATCCTTGATCCTTTCCCTCACCCTTCTCTGTACTCTAGCTTTCATTCAGTTAGCAAATATTTAAGGAGCAAACTCTAAGATGTTTGTAGACCCAAGTCCGTTGGGCCATTGTCTATTGGGATTTTTGGAAGGAATGGAAGATGTGGAAGCTGTGATTTACCAACAGGCTACAAGGCACTACGTGCCTCACTATCCCCTCCACTCTACCAGACCCCTTCCCTGGAGGTGCCCTATGCTGTTCCTTCCTCTAACACCCCCTCCCTACACTAACCCACCCACTCTGAGCCCTCCAACTCCTGGCATCCTGGCCTCTGCTCCTCCCCATATTAGGTTCCCTGATTCTTGTGCCCTCCTCCTCTTCTCTCTCCTGCCTGTCAGTGGAAACAGAAGCAAGACTGGGCTCTCCTCTTTGTTGCCCTGGTCTCTACTAGCAAAAATTCCTCCAAGAGCTCATGCTGTTGGTGCCCAGATTCTTCCCAGCTTCATGCTGCCACCCTTTTCTTCAGCTCCTGTGTCCATGTTCCCTGGGTAACCTTCTGAAACCAGGGCATTTTCACCCACTGCCACTTGAGAGGGGCTTCCAGGTCACTGTGTTCCCTGGTGAGATGGACCTCCTCTGGGTGGTCCACCTAGAACTCCCAAGCCCATCTCTGCTCACTTAGCACAATGGAATGTCATTGTTGTTTATGTTTATCTCTCTAAGCTGCTGGATAGAAGAAGCTTCTTATCTCTCAGAGCCTAGAACACACCTCCCATATGGCTAGTGAGAAAGGAAGAAGGAAAAGAGGAAAGGGAAGAGGGTGGGGGGAGGCAGCCACATCTCACACTTTCTAGCCATATCATTTATGACCTGGGAGACTTAGCTTCTTTGAGCTCCCTCTCTTATCAGGCGAAATTGAGGATAACAGTATTTCCTTAAGAGAGTTGTTTTGGGGATCCAGAATGAAAATTATTAAGTGATTGATGATTAACTTAGTTAATTTTACTTCCAACATCTCAGCCCCTCTACCGTGCTCTTCTATCTTTCAACCTCCCGCTTCTCCAGACTTGTTCTTCCCTGTCAGCATCGCTGGTTTGCTACATCTCCTGCTAGCTCTGGTCTCATTGGCCTCCTCTGCAGCCTGGACTCCGATTGTCAAGGTCAGAATTTAGGACAAACCTTTGCTGACCATCACTACTGCCCTCACCCCCTGGCTTCCTCACTCTGCCCTGCCCATCCCTGCCCAAGTCTCCCTACCTGTGAACATCATAAAGGCAGAGACTTGATCTGTCACTGCTTTATCTCTAGTACTTAGTATGGCATTTGGCACATGGTACTTCTTCAATAGATATTTACTGAATAACAAATTGATCAGTGAACCACTTCACATGCAATGCCTTAAAACCTCCCCTTCCCATTTTTTTCTTTGCCTCCTGGAGGCCTCCTAGCATCGCCCATGTTCCTTCCCCTCACTTACTACCTGCCCTCATGCTCATCTGACCCTCTACCTCAACTGACAGTTACCTCATTACTGATGTCCTCCTCCTCTAACCCACTCTGTGCACACTGTCAGATGTATTCTCCTGTAGCAGAACTTCGATCATTCTTCTTCCCTGTTTTGTTGCCTGGCCAATTATTTGACCCTTTATCTGGGTGTCCCAAGCTCTCCACCAGAGAAGCAATGTGGTCGAACAGAAAGCACTGGTATCAGCCAGAACTGCATTCTGTATCATTTTAGATGTCTCTCTGCTACCTTCTGTGAGCATCAGTTTCCTCATCTGTGAAATAATACTTATCCCAGGGTTACTGTATGGGTATATGGCACACTACAGCAGCTAGCATTATTGAACTTTCAGTGTATGCCAGACACTGTGCTAAGTTTTTTATGAACATTATTTCGTTTAATTATCATATCAACCATTTAAGGTAGACACTTTAATCTCCATATTACCAAAGAGGAAGCTAAGGCTTAGAAAGGCTAAATAACTTGCCCAGGGCTTGTCAGTGGCTGAGTCAGAATTTGAACTCCAGTCTGATAGCAGAGCCTGTCTTCTTCCTCTTCTTCTACCTCCTCCTCATTCTTCTTCTTCTCCTCCTTCTCCTTCTTTCTTTTTTAAATTTATGTGATAATCTTCTAAGGGATTGGCAGTAGTGGGAAACTGCCAGGGGAGAGAGTGGAGGGTGGATACACTTCATCAATAAGGGTAACTGATCTCAAACCAGGCAATGTGAGGAACAAAGTGAGGCCCAAATTTTAACTGTAAAATGACCATTTGTGTATCTAAGCCTGAATTGTACCCCACCTCTTAAAAAAAAAATTCCAACAACATTATGATAAGTGAAAATAGTCTCACAAAAAGGCTAACTTCTGTGTAACTTATTCATATTAACTTATAGAAAAAATTTATGGAGACAGAAAGCAGACTTGAGGTTGTCTGAGACTGAAGATTGATGGAAAAGATGATTTACAAGGTGCCATGAAGAAACCTAAGACAATGGAACTGTTTTGTATCTTTAGTTTTTGTGGTGAGGGTTAGATATCAATACACAACTATCAAAATTCCTCCAACAGTATACTAAACTTTAATGGGTTAATACCACTTACACGATTACAAATCTATGAGATAAAGTCAGGTTCTAATTTTCCTTTGTTAGTTTCATGGCCTTTCTGTTACTTCTCTATAAAATTAAGAAAACAGTAACTACTTTGCATTGTAGTTGTGATGATGAATACATTATATACAGAGTGTTTAGAATTGTTCAGGTTATGTAGTTTATTATATATTGAGGAAATGAGAGTGATTATTAATAGCAAAAATACTTGAGTTAGAGGAAAAAACACTAGGTTGTTTTGCATATTATTTTATCTGGTTTTAAAATGCAAAAATTTCCATACTTATGAATTACACATGAAGATTGTTTAAATGCTTTTAAAGAGTAATTAATTTTAAAAGCTTAAATTTTACCAGTTTTTGTCAGCCAAATGTATTTGATGATTACCTACAAATTTGTGAAATAATTAAACTTTTAGTTTTTGTTTACTTGTCTTTACAAAGACACAACTGATGACTATACAACATAGAGGATAACAAGCCAACAAGGCAAACAAATGAAGAGAAAGTTAATTTTTTTTTACATTCTAAGTACGATGTTTTAGATAATGATATAATTTTTTTATTTCTTTGTTTCTGTAGATAATGTGGTAGTTGTACTGTTTGCTAGTTTATTTTATCTGGGTTCTTAAAAGTCCAGTTTAGTAACAAAGTAGAAAAAATAAAATTGATTGTCAAGATATGATAATAAAGTAAGCGAGAAAAGAGAGAATGAAGAGACAGGAGATTTTAAATGGAAGTAATTAAAACATTATAAAATGTGCTAAGTTATTTGATCTATTATTATCAATATCTCTTTCAGTGCTTTAAAATAAGTCAAAAACAGTCTTAGTAGTATATAAATCTTGCTACAACTGAATATTTTAATGGGCCTTGATACTTTTATATGAGTCATTTGCAATATTGTCTGCGAGTTAAGGGGAAATCTCTAGAAAATCCTTTATGATTATCCCTTAGAATGAAAGAAGTCACACTTGTTCTCAACAAGAGAGCAATAGTTAAACTTGAATATTAATACCATTAGCCTACATATACCTCAGCCACACAATGGATAGAAAATTTTTTCACTGCTGTGTCCATTCATATGTGCTGTAGTAAACCTGTAAGTTATTTGGAAAAATTTTCCAATATTTTCTCATTTCATTTCTTCTTTTTCATTCTGCTTTCTCATTAGTCTTTAAATGTCTGCCACAGTAATTGAAAGAGTTTTTCTTCTTACTTTAAAAAATAAAGCTACTCTATCTTTTTTTGTTGTATTTTTAAAAATTATCATATTCTAGAATGGAGAGAAAAAATTGAAGTAATGGGCAAAGGATGATTTATCTTTCATAGAAAACTTGTCCAATTTGTCATTTGAACAACAACAACAAAAAAAGATTATCTAATTTTAGACATATATTATTATACTTCCCTAGGAAATAGAAGTGTCAAGGGTAAGTATTTGTTTTGGACATTATTTTTTTCTTTTTATTAGTCATATTATAATTTGATAAAGTTGAGGATTCAATAAATAAATGTCAATTATATAACAAAATTCTGTTTCTCATTAAAAAGTCAAAAATTAGCCGGGCTCGGTGGCTCAGCCTATAATCCCATGCTTTGGGAGGCTGAGGTGAGTGGATTGCCTGAGCCCGCAGGTTCGAGACCTGCCTGAGCAACTTGGCGAGACCTCATCTCTACAATAAATCAAACAAATTAGCCGGGTGTGGCAGTGCGTGCCTTTAGTTCCAGCTACTTGGAAGGCTGAGGTGGAAGGATCGCCGGAACCCCAGCAGGTCAAGGCTGCAGAGGCCGGGAGCGGCCACTGCACTCCAGTCTGGGTGACAGAGTGAGACTCCAACTCAACAACAAAAACAACAACAACAAAAGTCAAAAATTATCAAATTTATTGTTGGCAAGAGTGAAATAAGGTTTGCTAATTTATCTGTGTCTGTTAGTCATAAGACATATAATATAGATCCTATTATTAATCCCAAGTAAAAAATGTAAAGTGTAGGACTGTATAATATTAAATTGATATTTTCAATATTTGCCAGTATGGTAACTATGAGATATAATTCATGGTTATTTTAATCTGCTTTCCCTTTAGTACTATATTTAAATACATTTTCCTTTTTATTATTTATTTGAATTAAGTCTTCTACAGATTGTTCTTCTTATATTCTGTCAATGTTCTCTTGCTTTGTTTGCTTTTTTATGATGTATTAAATTATTTATTATTATAGTTTTCAATTTTTTATTTGGTCAATTTTATGACAAATATATGTTTATATATTTCCCAGAACAGTAATTACTATGATTTCATTTGTCTTCTGCCATGCTGTCATCCCATAGAGCACAAAGAGTTCAGCTGTGCCTTCTGCAATTACCTAGGCTAATGGTGTTTAAGGTAAGTTATTATCATAACTAAACTGAGCTTCAAGTACCAAATATAGAATCACCACGTACATAAAGAGGCCCAAAGAATGAACAACATGATTACAATGGGCTGACAACAAAATCTGGGTTCTGGAGGACAAATAAAATAACTTAAAAAATAAGTGAATGAATATACATATAAGCATACATATGTTTCACAGACACATTTGCACACAGGTATATATGTATACATGCATACAGCACTTAAGGACTATCATGTGTGGTACAAATTTAAGTTTTTGGAATAAAACACCCTGTGATTTCCAAATGTAAAACCTTACATTTTGAGTGAAATATCTTCAAATACTGAGCAAAAATTACCAAATGATTAAAATCCTGTGCACAGCCCAAGAGGCTTATGCATATAAATAAATAAAAATCATCGTATCTTACAAAACTTTGTTATTTTTAAACATGGGAAGGAGAGGTAGAATAAAAATATTTTTTGTATGTTTGCTGGACAGCTGGAGGAATAAAGTGAGAAAGAAAAATATACATGTGTAAAGTCTATATATTTGGATCTTTAAAATTTGGGAACAAATTAGTAAGGTACTACTTAGTCAAACGAGTTGAGTGAAATTTAAATCAAGGACACTAAATCCAGCCAGATTATTTTCTACTTAAATTTCACTTGACTGAAAGTGATTCTATGATGCCAATTATGATAAATGAATCTAGAAGATATACACATTGTTTCTAAAGAAGCACCATTTGCATTACTTCCAGGCATGATTATGGACAAAAATTTTCTTCAACTTTAAAGGCACCAGATGTGAAAGGCTTCATTTTTGCCAATTTAGAAGTCATGATACTTCACTGTAGCTCTGTTTTAAAATGTAAGGTTAGTAATGATGTTGAGGGCCGTATTACAAGGTTATTGGCTAATTAGATATGTTTTCTTGATGGGAAATTGCTTGTTTTCAGTATTTTGTTCACTTTAAATTGGTTTGAATTGTCTTTTCTTTGTTAAATTAAAATCTTTATGTACTTGGGACTTGTCTTTTTAACCTCCTCATGCTTTATATACAAAGTTTTGTAATTTCAATATGCTTAAATTTATCAGTACCTTCTTTTGTGATTAGAGCTTTTTGTGTCTTGTTTAAGCAAATTTTTGCCCTAAAATCATGAAGACATTTTTCTGTGCATATTTACACATTTTTAAAGTTCTACAGCTTTTGTCTTTCACATTTAATTTTTTAATACATAAAAAATTGATTGTGTTTAATATAAAATAGTGGTTTAAAAATCAGTTCCTTCCTTTCTTCCTTTCCTACTTTTTTCCTTCCTTCCTTTCCTTCCTTCTTTCATTTTTCTTTTCTTTTTTTTTTTTTTTGAGTTGCAGGCTCACTCTGTCGCCCAGACTGGAGTGCAGTGGTCGCTCCCGGCTACCGCAGCCTCGACCTGCTGGGCTCCAGCAATCCTTCCACCTCAGCCTTCCAAGTAGCTGGAACTACAGGTGCGCACTACCACACCCGGCTAATTTTTGATTTGTTGTAGAGAAGAGGTCTGGCTTGCCCAGGCGGGTCTCGAACCCGCAGGCTCAGGCAATCCACTCACCTCAGCCTCCCAAGGCGCGGGATTACAGGCTGAGCCACCGAGCCTGGCTTTTTTTTCTTTTTTTCAATATGGATACCCACTCCTCTTTATTGACAAATTTACCTTTCCTCCACAGATGTGCAATAGCATGTCTATCTTTTATCATGAGGACATGTGTGTATCAGGCAAGGTTCAGTCGGTAGACAGGAATCACACAGTCATCTGAAGAAAGTTTAACATAAAGAACTGATAACGGGATTAGAGGAATAGGGATTGGTCAGTTAGCTAAAAAGAGGAAGTTAAAGAATACAGAAATTGCATGTACAAGGAGTTACTGGGCATAGGACCAAGATGGAGCACCTGAGGAAGAGTCCTTCTGTAAACCCTCCTCAAGCCTGAGATTCATGCTGTATTGGAGAGGGCCTGGCTGTGGTCATGGATAGTGGAGAGATGTCATGCTGGAAGAACTCACTGGAATTTTCCCTTCTTGACTGCACTTCCTCTTGGTCATGCATTCTGATCTATAGTAGCAGCCTATATCCGTGCTTACTGCAGTTAACATCTCATCTTAGACAACCAAGCAGTTTGCATTATGGAACTTTGTAGTTTTTGCAATTCACAATAGCAAGCTTAACAAATCTACAATGTGCTCCCAAGTATGATCTAACACAAATGTATTTATATCTATGAAGTTTTAAATAGTGCCATTGAATTTATACATAAAACATAGCCAATATTAAGCTAATTTAGATGACTATATGATGGGAAAGAGCTGGTACAAAGGGACAATGGGATAAAATGTAGAGCAACCAAGTAGATAATTTTTAAAAACTACACTTATGATCTATTTTTTGTAACATAATACTGGACATGGAAGCACTTTATACATAATATCAACTTGATGTGTGATGCAAAACAGTATCCATGAAAATTCAGTGTGACTGTAGTCAAGGCGCTAGAGGTGGACATATGAAAAGTTGTCAAGTACTGGATTTTTTTAAATAGTAGAAACGGAATTTGCTAAAAAGAAAAAAAAATTGGATGTGTGACATGAAAGTAAAGAGAAATCTAGGACAGCTTCAAGATTTTTATGGGAAAAATTAGAATGTAGTTACTTTTAACTGAGATGTATAACAAAATAGGGCAAGAGATATGGGATGGAAGCAGAGGTTGAAGAGTTTAGCTTTGCAACTGTTATGTATGAGCTGTTTATTAGATACTGTGATACAGACAAATGGATATATGGGACTGGAAATCAGGGGAAGGATATTAGATAGAGAAATTAATTTGGGAGTTCCCAGAGAATGGATGTGAAAATACATAGTACCTGCTTTGTGTTGTTAAATAATTTTTGTAAGATTCTGGAGTTTTGAATGAAGTGCTAGGACAAGAGTAACTTATTGTTATTGTGGAGAGAACTCTGAAGGCAGGCATCTGGGTTCAACAATAAGACTAGAATTAACAAGAATTAAAAATAAAGAGGCATAATATAATCCTAGTGATATTACTACAGCTGAAAAAAAATTGTGCTAAAAGTGTACATAGATAAATTTTGCTATAGCTTTACAATGGTAGATTATTTTGTAAAGCTCAGTAACATAGAAAAGTTATTTTCTTATATGTAAGAATGATACTACTTTTATTATTATTATTATTTCTGAGTCGGAGTCTCACTCCGTCACTCAGGCTGGAGAGCAATGACACGCTCACGGTCACCCCAGCGTCAACCTGCTTTACTCCGGCAATCCTTTCACCTCATCCTTCCAAGTAGCCAAAACTACAGGAGCGTGATACCACACTCAGCTAAGTTTTTTTAATTTTATTGTAGAGGTGAGGTCTCACCATGTTGCCTGGGCTGGTCTCAAACCCACGGGCTTAGGCAATCCTCTCACCTTGGCCTTCCAAAGTGCTGGGATTACAGGCTTGAGCTACCACACCCAGCAAGAATGATATTGATTTTAGAATGTTTTGACTATTGAGATCTTATTGAAATCAAGAGCAAAAATTTCAGATATTTATAAATATTGTATTACTTTCATTTAATTAAATTTTCAATTATTGTATTCAATTAGATTGATTTAGCAAAATTTATTTGTAAGTGTTGGGCACTGGACTAAAACAATGATACTTGTAGAATTAAAATACTAAAAATAGAATATGCTTAACTGGATAAAATGTTATTGCATTTTGAAAATGTATTTAGTAATTGCTCATGCCCAGAGAACTGTTGTAAGAATTTGATAATAAGTGCCTGTGAAATACTTATTCTTCATCTCTTATGTGCTTGGGAATCTAGGCAATTCCACATATTATTTCTCTGCCTAAATAATTTTAAAAATAGATTGTTATGACTTCAGTGTGTCTTCAGAGCCCATCTCTGAAGATATGCATGAAAATCCACTTGTCATTTCCTGTCTTCAATTAAGAAGCAGTTGTTTGGCTTGCCAGACACAATTTTTTTCTGCAAGTGACATTATAAAAGAATAAAGCTGAGGTTTTATGTACTAATTGGGTTGTTGGTTTACTAAGAAGAGTGGTAGTAAATGAGGGTAAGGATAGAACTTAGACTGTAATAGATTGTGGTTGCCAGAGTATTTAAATCTTGGTGTTTTGTTTTTTTTTTTGTATGCATTGAAGAATTACTGTAGGTTTTTGGAATGAGAATTCAATGCCTATAAAGAAGACTCTTAGGAAATTGAATCCAGGGCAAGTTATGGAATCAATGGAGGTAGAAGTTATTTTTCTGGAAAAACAAAACAAAACAAAACAAAACTATTTCTCAATAATAATTTTAAAACACAATGAATTTTAAAGCACAATGCACAATTATACATCATCAGCACCAGTGTCTAGCTTTGCAGTCTTTCTATGTGAAATTTATGTCTTACCAACAAATATTTATATACTTCCAAACACAGAGCAATAGTCTAAGTGTTAAGAGAAATGAAGACATTGACTAAATGTCTTCTAACCTCACAGGGTTTGTGGTCTTTATGAACCAATAGGAAGTAAATAAGAGAAGGTAAATATGGTAGTAAAAGGATGCTGAGCACCATGAGAGTGATTAGGCAATTATAAAAGAGGAAATGGTTACTAAAATTTGAAAAAGATTTGTGTAACATTTGAAATAGGCCATGTACAGCAGATAATGACTTAATAGCTGAGGTAAAAGTGCTGAGAATATAACAAATGGAAAAAAGCATGTATAAGAATCTATGTATGAAATTGAATGTGGAACAACCAATAAATCAATTTATCTGAAGTGTACTGTCACATAGAAAAGGAGTAGTAAATAAGCATAAATAAGGGTAGGTGAAGGATTTAGACTGTGATAGACCATGATTGTTAGTTTATTTGGATTTCATTTTGTATGTGTTGAGGAGCCACTGAAGGGTTTTGGAACAAGGATGCGATGCCTATAAAGCAAAATCTTAAGAAATGTAATGTGGTACATGTAATAAAGTCAACGCAGTTTGAAGTGAAGGACTTCAGGCAGAAAGCCAAATAGGGAGATTAAGTCAACATTCAGGACAAATGATAGTGAAAACGCAGAGAAAGAATCAAAACCAAGTGTAAAAGTGATGACAAATTTAATATGAATAAATGAGTGATTAAATCTGGAGAGAGGAATATCAAAGGCAAATCCTAGAATATGATCTAGGTGAAATAATCCATCACACTACAAGAAACTGACATTCATACATTTTACAAAATAGCTTTGGTAATGAGATGTTATTGCAGGCATACATGGGAATATGGAATAGCAAATAGTACTCTTTCTAGTAATTTATCTAAGTGAGTTTGCATGCTTTTGGTGTAGTATGAACTTCATGGAAAACTAAAGATTATACCTCATCTTCTACAATACAACTTAAAATTCCCTTGGTTTTAGACAGTTTAAGCATGAGGCTAATGGAGCTTGATTTTCACTGTCTCTCATTTAAATGACCCTTTTGATGAGCCTTGCATGTAATTTTGAGTTTAAAATTCACATATTCACATATATTTCATAAAGTAGTTTAAATATTTACATATTCTCTTAAAGATGTCCACAGGTTGTATCAGTTTTAAACCCCACAAAATTTGGGCTGTTGCAGCACAAGTGATAGGAATTTAGGCAGAAAATAATTGTTTTATCAAAGTATCAGGGTACATAGAAAGAACTTGCATAATTAAGGGCTCCTACATCCCGTCCATTATAATGATTAAGAGAATAATTTAAGTGGAGAAGTTCAGTGACAGGGTGTGGTGGAGCATCAGGTTTGACTGATTTTGACATGGAGAATAGAAGATAGTCTCTATATAGAAGTGGGTCATGCTGTACAGAGACACAAGAGAATAGCCAGAGAAGCACACCTGGTCACTGCTCCACTTGGCTTATATTGAGAACTGTCTATGTAAGTCATTGGTCACTCAAGTGTATTCTGATTTGAAAAAGGCATACGGATAAAAACAGGTACCAGCTCAGCCCATGGTCTGAAATGGAATCTTACAAATTTGACTTACCTTTTTACATTCAAGTTTTTCACCTGAATTTGAAACTTTAGTTCTGGAAACTCTAGGGATTTGGTCATCTCAGAGGAGTCTTGTTGAGAAGACCGGTCCAAAGGATACGTTTGATATCTCTTAAGATGTAGTCTCCAGGGGAGCAGTATTCCCTTTTATTAAAAAAATAATCTGGGCAACCCCCTCGGTTCCCCTCCTACTTTGAGAGCTTTTCTGTTCTCTCGGTAAATCCTGCTTTCAAAAAACAAAAATAAAAATAAATCCTTCCATCTGTGCTCATCAGTCCATACCTTTCCTTTCCCACAAGTATGTCATCAATATTCGTGTTCTTTACTTTTATAGTTAACATTTTCTTTGCTAGTGTCTTCCTAATAAAACATTTAAGTACCCTGACATCTTTCCCACATATCAAAAAATTGTCTCAGCTATCTACTTGTTCCCTTGGCTACTCCCTCACCTTTCACCTGTCATATTCACTAAATTCTTCCTAATTTTCACATCAGGGAACCCAAAGGCGAGTTAATAGTTGCCACTTCAGTTTCTGCATTTTTCTACTTCTGGATTTCCATTTGCTACTTCACATGTAAGCCACCACCATTCCACTGGACCACACTGACCAATTCCTTTTCCTGACTTCACTATTTACTAAATCCAACAGATTCTTTCTAGGGCTCATCTAATTTTTATATGCATTGCTTGAAAACATTGACAACACTTTTTTAAAAACATACTACTTATTCTGTTGGCTTTTACACATTGATTTTCACCTGGCTTCCTTTCTACTCTTCTCATTTATTCTTTAAAGTATTTTTGTAGGTCATTCATTCTCTACCTACTCTTACAAGTTGTGGTTTCAAAATTCTTTTCATTTTAATTTTTTTCTCGCTCTCTATACATATTCAAAGTGAATAATTCATATATCATATCATGTATTTTACTATAAAAATCTAAAGGCTACCCCTCACCATCTGTTACCACGTGTGTTGACCTCATATGAGCTTGGTCTTCTCTTGTTCTTCATTTCACATCCAATTAATTACTAAATTATATCGATTCTATTTCAGAAGTATTTTTCCAGTGTTGTTTTCCTTTTTCCTACACCATTGCCTTATTATCTCCATTGTAAAATAGTGTTATGTCATATCTCCTTGACTTTACTGATATATTCTTTTAATCTACCCTCTATATTGTAGCCATGTTTTTAAATCTAATTATACCTTACCCCTGTGCTTAAAAAACTTTTATATGTGTCCATACCATTTACAAAACATATCTTTGATATGATTCAGCAATTAATACCCTTCACAATGTGGTTCTAACCTAAGTTCCAGGCTATACTTGTATGTGTTTGTAAAGACATAAACATAATACCCTAAACACACATGACCATTAATATAATTTTGTTGGTGTTAAGAATTTTGACAAAAATAAATTCAGAGAATCATAAAAGTTTATAATCATAGAGAATTAAGCCAAATATAATCTAGACAAAACACTCATTTTCAGATAATTTATCTGAGTTAAGTGTGTGGAATTTATGATTGATAGAATTGGAACAAAAACTTTAGTCTTATTTACTTGGAGTTATTAGTCTCCTACTAAGCAATGCAAATACATTCTACAAATCTATGGAATTAGGGCAATATTGCATTGGCAAAATATTCCAGGCAAAAGAAACTACAAATTGATTATATTGATCCATTTGTTGCTGCTTGGTAAGTGCCAACTCTTTGTTTTGTACTTCTGTCTGACTAGCATCCAGATGCCATCTGGGAATCTCTGTAGTTAAAGAACTTTATGATTAGGTGATGACTTTTCTGTTCTTCAACTTTTTTTTTTTTTTTTTTGAGTAGGAGTCTCACTCTGTCACCCAGACTGGAGTGCAGTGGCTGCTCCTGGCCACCGCAGCCTCGACCTGCTGGGCTCTGGCGATCCTTCTGCTCAGCCTTCCAAGTAGCTGGAACTACAGGCATGCGCTACCACGACCGGCTAATTTTTTTTTTTAATTTATTGTAGAGATGAGGTCTCGCCAAGTTGCCCAAGCAGGTCTCGAACCCGTGGGCTGAGGCAATTCACTCACCTCGGCCTCCTAAAGCGCGGGATCACAGGCTGAGCCACCGAGCCTGGATCTTTTTTGTTTTTTTTTTTGAGTTGGAGTGTAGCCCAGGCTGGAGTGCCCAAGCTGGAGTGCCGTGGCCACCCCCATGCCGACCTGCGGGGCTCAGATGATCCTTCCGCTTCAGCCTTCCAAGTAGCTGAAACTACAGGTGCTCGCTACAATGCCTGGCTAATTTTTTTGGTTACTCTAGTGATGCTGTCTCGCCAAGTTGCCCAGGCTGTTTTCGAACCCGTAGGCTGAGACAATAATCCCTTCACCTCGGCTTCCCAAAGTGCTGGGATTTACAGACTTGAGCCACCATGCCTGGTCGTTGTTCTTCAACTTTTAATGAAAAATGAAATGTTATATGATTGTTATTTCATACTCAGATACTAGATATAGATCTATATTAACTTTTTAAATTAGGAAACTTTTAAATTTAATTTAATTTTTATTTTTTAGGGATGAAATCTTACTCGGTTACGCAGGCTGGAGTGCATTTGTGGGTTCATAGTTCACCGTAGCCTCAAATCTCTGGGTTCAAGAGATCCTCCTTCCTCAGCCTCCCAAGTAGCTGAGACTACAGGCATGCACCGCCATGACTAATTTTTACTTTTTAAAGACAGTGTCTTGCTGTGTTACCTAGACTGGTCTTGAACTCTTAACCTCAAGTGATCCTACCACCTTGGCCTCTCAGAGTGCTGGAATTACAGGTGTGAGTTCTTGTGCCCAGCCTAAAACATCTTAATATTATAACAGAATTGTAGTAAAAAAAAAAAAACTATTGTTTTTTTCTTCTCACTATTCTCTTCCAGCTAATGACATCATCTCTTCAAGGTAGAATTTCCGTAAATTTTCATACATTTTCAAAATGTGTTTATTTTTCTTCTCTTTTTAATAACTAAGGATTGTTTGGCTGTGTTAACGTAGAAACCAAAACTTGATTAAGTCTGCGTGACATAAGGAACATTGGAAACTTGTTGTCCTCATTCTTTGTTTGTGATAATGGGAGGAAGCACAATTGAAAGATTTTGTAATTACTCTGTGAACCATTTCTTATTTGAATCAAGTTTTGAGAGGGCCATCTCCTTAATTCCTTGACATGGTACACGGCATGTGATTGATTCAATTTCATAGTGTTATTGAGACAACTTAGTCACATTTTTAACGTTACCCATGTAGTCGTTTGGCAGGACACATTCCATCATCAAATAAACTACTTATTTAAATGAATTGAAAATAATTTTGGTGAACCATATGGTTTCTTTCAAAGCATTTCACAAAAATTACTGACTTTTTCTTTTTCTGTTTGCTTATTAGGGAGTTGATGAGTGTCAGAATCACTGTGTTTTGAATATTGGAATATGCTATGAAATTTGGTTAACAAATTATTGAGTGTTAAAGGGTTCATTATTTTGAAACAGTTAATAACTGATGGGCATAGTTCTCAAAGTGCTATTCTCCTTGCATGGATTATGCATTCAAGAACTTACTGCCTTTTAATTTAGAATTCAAAATTGATTCCTATCATAGCCATTATTGAGGGAACTGACCACCTGCCACCCCCATATGTTGGCTTTAATTATGAGTATTTCCTCTATTCTATACAAGATCAAGCAAGGAGGACCAGCATTTTATGAAATATCTTTAAAAAAATATCTTATTATGAGGACCTTCCCATCTAAATAAATAAATAAATAAATAAATAAGACCTATGAACAAAGTAATGTCATACACCTAGCAGATGGATCATAGTAACAGATTTGTTAATCTAGTTGCAAGAAGCTTAAAAAATCCTCCACAACTAATAATGCTTTTTAATTTTTTTCAGTTCCTGCTCATTACACAGTAGTTCTAGTATAGCTTTTTATTTCTGTTTAATTTGTTTGAGAGTAATCTTTTTTCCCTTCCTCCCTTTCCTAGCCCCCATTCTTTTTTTCTTCCTTCTTCTTTGCATGTTATGTCGAGCAGCAATTACCCTTAAATAAAAGTTAACTTTATACAAAATTTCTAAGGAAAAAATTATAATTCCCATTTGACTTTCTGGTACCCTATGTTCAACTAGCATTTTCCTTCTGGTTTATTTTACAGCAAGCATTAGTATACTCTTTTTATGTCCCAGATACTTTATAGTTGCTGAAGATACAAATCATATTAGAACTGGATTCTTTAATTCAATGACTTCTCAGAGAAGGACTGAATAGAGACATGTTCAGTATATAGTAAGTGTCAAAGTAGTAATTCATGGTGTTGATGCATGGGCAACAACTTGAGAGATGCTTAAGAACTTGCTAGAAAGAGTCATCCTGGTGGAGATGGTTGGGGGTATTTGAAGAAATGCTGGCACTTGTTCTTCTGTGTAACTCACCTCTGTTCCATTTTGCAGGATATCACTGTCATTTTTTCTCAATCTAAATGTTAGGTGAGACGCCTTTCATTTATTCATCTTGAGTATATTTTTATTTACAACATCTTTAACTGAAAGTCTTCTTATGAAAACAAAGTTTCTGGAGTTGTAGAAAATAACATTTAAAAAACTTCCTAAAGGCTAAGCATTTTGCTTATAAAATTTAATTTAATATTTTCTGCAATATTATTAGGGAGATTTATTACAAATGAGTGAGCTGAGAGGTATGTCAAGTAAGTCACATAGCAAGTAAGAGATTATCCAGAATTTGAAATTAAATCTGTATACTCGGCTTCCTCATAATGAAGAAGATAGAAGAGTAATACCTTTGACTCTTTGCTTTTCCTATTTCTTCATTTTTATTAGAATGCATCTGAACCTCCTAATTCCATTTTTTAATGTATGCTATTCTCCCATCTCTGTCACTCAAATTCTAACCGATACGGGAAGCCTCAGATCAAATGCATTTTCTTTATGAAATCTTTTTTGATTGCTTGTGAGAAAATATTATTCCTCCTCTGAATTTCTAAATGATTTGTCTCATTTGCTTAGTAACAATTATCAGGGCTTTGATTAAATGAATATCTCTTTGAATTTGAATCTCACAAATTAAAAAGGAAAAACACGCCACTAAATTTCTATCTGATTTTCATCAGTATCTTTTGGGTACACTAAGCACATAGCATTTCTTACTTCATGGAGCTAAAGAAGTTCAAAAATATAAAAATGTGGTTTTTATCTCCATGAAGTCAGATCGATTTTGCTTAAATACAACATCTTTGCAGCAAATCTCTATGGAAACACCCAGTCTGAGGAGCAATCTTGGATGCTGTTTCCAACACTAAGGTAGATGTCTCTGCTTCCTCTTATTTCAGCTTGACAACTAATTCTTTGTCCTACTCTCTAAAACTACAATATTACCCACTTGTACCAATAAGTATATCCTGTTCTATCTGAACTTTTACTAGACTGAATAAGTTACCATATTCCAATTCCATATACAGTTGAGAATAGCAAATATTCCACTGGTGAACTAGTATAAATGCCTACTATTAATACCTAGTAAATAACATTAAGCTTTTACAGTGAAAAATGAATGCCATGTAAATTAAACCTTAAAGTACATAGTCTTTTCTATGTGGCTTCTTTTACTCCATTTAATGTTTTGGAGATGTATTCATGTACATGTTCATTTTTTATTGCTGGGTATTAGCCCCTATATAAATACTACACAATTTTAAATTAATTCACTAACTGAGGGGCATATGAGTTGTTTCTAGCTTTTCTGATTATGAATAAATCTGCTATAAACATTCACACCGAGATATTTTTGTGTATGCATGCTTTCATCCTTTTGAATAAGTTTCTTGGAATGAATTAGCTGTTGTAGTATATGGTAGAATATATAAAAAACTGCCAAGTTTTTGTTTTTTCAAAGTGTCTATAAAATTTGAATTTTTATCAGCAATGTATGAAAGTTCCTACCGACATCCTTGCCAGCACATGATACTGTAAGTCCTTTTCTTTTTTTTTTTCTTTTTTTTTTTTTTTTTTCTTGAAGACCAAGTCCTTTTAATTTTAGCTACTATAGCCTGTGTAAAGTACAACTTTATTGTCATTTTAATATGCATTGCTGTAGTGATTCACAATGTTAAGCATTTTTCATACACTTATTTGTTAACTGTATACATTCTTTGAGGAAGTGTCTGTCTGTTACATATTTTTTGCTCATTGCTTAAATTGGACGATTTGCCTTTGTTTCATTACATTTTAAAGTTTCTCTGTACTTTACATGAAGGTTCTATATAAGAGATTCCATTTGAGCATATTTTCTCCTAGTCTGAATATTGTCTTCATGTTTATTTGAGTATCTTTCATGGAACATAACTTTAAAATTAGAACATAATTCAATTTTTCATTGTTTTATGTTTTGTGCAATTTTGTGTTCTATGTAATAAACCTTTGCTTACCTTATGGTTACAAAGCTATTTCTATAATTTCTTCTAGAAGTTTTGTAGCTTAAGCTCTCACATTTAACTCCATGATCAATTTCATCTTAATTTTTGTATATGGTCTAAAATAGGACATTTGCTTGCATATATACCTAGCTATGTTCTCTTTGTACTTTTCCTGCTTGGAATTTCCAACACCTTGCATCTGCAGTTTGCTGTCATTCATTTATTTTGGGAAATTCTTGTTTATATACTGTTGAAATATTTCTTCTAACATTCTTGCCGGAGTCCAGCTCCAGCGGGTCAGGGCTTCCTGAAAGAGGGACAGCGTCGGCACAGGAGAAAAAACTTGGACACTGACTCTGCTGCAAGCAGGACAAATGCCTATTTATTGTGTTTTCCAACTCCTTTTATACCCTACATGTTTTTTGTTTTCAAGGCAATCAGTTTCAATACAATGTATCTTTGTTCATCCTGTTTTGATTTTTAAAGATTATCATCCTAAACTATAAATTTTATAAACTCCTAACATTTTCTAACGATTATTATTTCTTAATATCCATACAAAACTTACTTATTTCTTTAACTATTACATTAAAAATCACTACCAAGTTCTAAGCACTATAATTATCACATAGATTAACAACATTTTCAAGGTTTCTTAGCCTCAAGTTGGCCTGACTAGTTTTCCACAATGTTACACCTGGTGTTTACCATCTGCATCAATTATTCTCTGTCAGGAAGGATGAGCTTTAACATTTATATAACAAAAGGCTTCCTGGGCTGAAGTACCTAAGTTACAATCTCTAACCAGAATTACAAACCTCCTTAACAAAGGGAAGTAAAGGCAAGGGAGCTCTAATATTTATGTGATTGTTAATTTCTTAAGCATGATATACCACATGTAGAAATTAAGAAATTGAGTAAATGTAATTTTTGAATTGGCACTCTTCCTAAAAATACAAACTGTAGCTTCTCAAATTTCTCCAATTAGTCGCCAATTAGAAGAAAAAAAAATCTTACAAGTGATTATCTACCTGCGCATGATATTTAAAATCTCTATTGATAATTTCCTGGCAAGGCCAGTGAGTTCCCTGACAAACATTAAATAGAGCACCTTCTGGTTTTTTACAATTTTCCCAACTACATTGTTTAATCAAGTGATTGCATGATCTAATACCAGGAGGCCAGGGACATAGAAACCTAGGGAGGAATTCAAAAGAAAGGAAAGTAATTTTTTCATAAATTCCCTCTTGCCTTTTTGCAAGGGGTAGTGGAGGCGTGAGTGGAATTTTGCTTTCCATCCTCAGACTGTGCAGAACTTTTCGGCTGCACTAATAACAAAAGTAGAAGAAGCAAGGGTCTCAGCTGCCCAGGTTCGCTTTGCGGCCCGGGGTCTTCAGCCCCCTGGACTTTGTCAGCAGGCAGACCTCCATGGCTGGCTCCCAACACATTCCCTTTCTCATTACCCTCTGGGACTCTAATTGCATAGATGTTAGATATTTTGATATTATCCCATAGTTCTTGAACGCTTTATTCTGTAATCAGTGTTGTTTAGATTTCTGAAAAGCCCATCAAGGGATTTCTTTATTTCTAATATATGTTCTTTTTTTTTTTTTTTTTTTTTTTTTGAGTTGGAGTCTCACTCTGTCGCCCAGACTGGAGTGCAGTGGCCGCTCCCGGCCACCGCAGCCTCGACCTGCTGGGCTCCGGCGATCCTTCCGCCTCAGCCTTCCGAGTAGCC
>CAUYQG010050691.1:0-17675 GCA_963574415.1 Tarsius wallacei | reverse complement strand
TTGTAGAGATGAGGTCTCGACAAGTTGCCCTGGCTGGTCTCGAACCTGTGGATTCAGGCAATCCACTCACCTCAGCCTCCCAAAGTGCAGGATTACAGGCTGAGCCACCGAGCCAGGCTGAAACTGTATTTTTTTTTTTTTTGAGTTGGAGTCTCACTCTGTCGCTCAGACTGGAGTGCAGTGGCCGCTCCCAGTCACCACAGCCTCGACCTGCTGGGCTCCGGCGATCCTTCTGCCTCAGCCTTCCAAGTAGCTGGAACTACAGGCGCGCGCTACCACGCCCGGCTAACTTTTTGATTTATTATAGAGATGAGGTCTCGCCAAGTTGCCCAGGCGGGTCTCGAACCCACGGATTCAGGCAATCCACTCACCTCAGCCTCCCAAAGTGTGGGATTACAGGCTGAGCCACCAAGCCCGGCTGAAACTTTATTTTAAAACTGAGAACTCAGCTTGTAAAACAGATAAAAGCTTTGTTTGACCTCCAGAAAAAGTTTAAATTTTCATGGCTATGCCAACCCCTCAAACTTCTAGACTACTGCAAATTATCAATGTTGGGGCAATCTGAAAAGCACTGCATTGAGACAAAATAGTAGGGGACAGACAGCAGAGGCTTGAGGCCTCTTAGCTAGAGGTTGTGTCTGACCTTCAGAGACTTTTGCAGGGATGAGGTTTGCAGGTGCTCACCTGTGAGGCCCAAGACTCCATGGAAGACAAGAGCAGACAGATGGGCCTGAGAGGAGGCCTGGTCAGAGAACCAGGCCTCCTTCTCACCCACCTACTCCCCTTTCTCACCCACCTACTCCCCTCCAGAGGAACATAGTTCAAGTGCTCAGGAGCAGGGGCAAAACTATGGACTTCGTCAAAAACACTTTCCCAGGCATCTCTGTGTGCCAGGACCTGAAACGGCATTGGGAATCCCATGGTGAAGACATGGATGAGACTCAGCCCCTCCTGGTGGAGTTTAGGGACTGTGAGATTAGAAACCAGCTCTCCCTCCTTCATGAGGGAAGCCTCCTGACCTCCACCCTTGCCTAGCCCACGCCCAGGGCCATCCAGCCCCACTCCGTAGCCTCTGCGGAGGGGAGCCCATGAGGCAGAGAAAGGGAAGGTTCCAAAGTCGAACCCCCGTGACTCTGCACTGAGGGAGTCCCACCTGTGAGCCCTGCTCTCGCCCCCACCCAGTGAGGAGGCCGAGAGGGCAGCATGGGGTGTGCAGGAGGGTGGGAGCCCCACAGGTCCTCTGTCTGGGTGCACCTGCCAACCATGAGTGGGCAAGCACTCTCTGCCGTTGTCCCCCATAGCCCAGCAGAACTCTCCTCTAGAGTTTTCCAGAACATAGGACACCCATCTCTTTTCCCTCCTGTCTTAGTTTCCAGAGTCCCTCCTCTCTGCCCTAGGGAAGTGCCTCCTTTGATCCTTCCTACTGCTCCACCATGGTCTTTTGTTTTTCTTTTTTTTGAGTTGGAGTCTCACTGTGTCGCCCAGACTGGAGTGCAGCGGCCGCTCCCGGCCACCACAGCCTCGACCTGCTGGGCTCAGGCAATCCTTCTGCCTCAGCCTTCCAAGTAGCTGGAACTACAGGCACCCACCACCAAGCCTGGCTAATTTTTTGATTTATTGTAGAGATGAGGTCTCGCCAAGTTGCCCAGGCGGGTCTCGAACTCGCGGGGTCAGGCAATCCACTCACCTCAGCCTCCCCAAGCGAGGGATTACAGGCTGAGCCACCAAGTCGGCTGGTCTTTTGTTTTTCTAGCTCCTCCTCTATTCAAATGCCCCAACTGTCCCATCTTCTGTCACTCTCCCCACCTCACCTTTCTCATGTCCTTCTTCCCTGACGTCTGTCCTGCCGTTCAGTCTAGCCTCCTCATGTTGGGACCTGGAAGGAGAGTGACTGACTAGTTGTCCCATTCTTCCAGGATTGCTCCAGTTTTAGCACCAAAGGTCTTGTTTCCAGGGAACCTCTCGGGCACAAGAGGATGACTGAGCACCCAACCTGGAAGGCAGGGCACTGCCTGAGGACAAGCTCACAGGGTCAGATCAGGGCAGGGTTTTGGTATGAGCAGCATTGTCCCACAACTGCGGGGAGACAAAGACAGGCACCACCACCACCACACACACAAACACAGAGAAACCCATACAGTCCCCCAAACAAAGCACAGCCCACAAGCCCAGAGCAGACACCCACAGAAACATGGACCCACACACTCAGGTTCACACACAGCCAAGTCCAGGCTCACACACCCACGTTCCCAGAGATATGTGTGTGTGGACACAGAGGCACACGGTTCTCCATCAACACACACTGGAAACACGAAAACTGACACAAACACCCACGCACAAAAATACATGGTCGCAAAGGCATTCACAGAGACACATATACTCATTTCACGAGTCCTCGGAGACACACAGACACACGCCGACTGACAGAGACAGACAGACAGGCATTCAGACTCCCACGCCAAGGTCACACTGAGAGCCATATTCCGATAGTCCCAGGAACACAAAGATGCCTTCACCACGCCAAAGGGTGAGCTGATTGGATCCCAGAGCCTTTGCCTGCTCTGCCTTGGCAATGCCCAGGGTCTGGCGAGGTGGTCCAGCCCCGCTTCACCCCCAGAGAGGAGAAGGAGGGTGGCCCCGGCTGGGATTTTGGAGCGCAGGCAGCAGGCCGGTGGCCGGGTGGTAGCAGAGGCCGCTGGTGCAAACCCCACCCGGCCTGGTGCCCGGTGCGGGGGATGGGGACAGTTCTGAGAGCAGCCTCTCTGGAGAGCGGGTCAGGGGTGGGAGGCCCTCACTCCCTCTCGCGGGTCGGGCCGGCGGGGGGTGGAGAAGTGTGAGTGAAATGGGTTTATTACTGGGAGTCTGTTGCCTCGATTGGTATCGATCCCCGCATGTCACCTTCCATTGCCGCTAATGGGACATGAAGAGTCTCCACCGACACCACAGCCACCGGCTCCGCACCTCTGGCGGCCTCCCCTCCTGGCCTCCCCCAACGCCCAGCCCTCCCCCAGCCCTGCTTCCGGATGCAGCATTCCAGGGCTGCCTCTGCAGGCCCTTCCACCCCCGCGCCCCTCGCCAGCTCCTCTTCCCTCAGCCTCAAAACTCTTTCCCCCTTACCTCTCCTCCCTCTTCTTTGTCCCCTGAAGTCAGATTTCCTGCTCCTTCCCAACACCCAGGGGGCACCTTCTTTCCTGTCCCCCTTTCTGGCCACCTGGGGTGGTGTCCCTCTCTGCGCTGGGTCCCTTTTCCCTCCCTTCCCTCCAAGTCTAGTGTCGGCTACAAGCACTCCCTTTAGCCCTGTCCCTCTGCTCATGGGGATGCACTGGGCCCCATCTGATGTCAGAGAATGAGCCAGAGGGAGTGAGTCCTCTCTCCCACAGCCAGCCAAGAGTGCTTATTCCTGTGTGTTCTTCTGTCCTAATGTGTCTGGCCATGCATACCTTCCTGGAACCAGCCAGGTCCCCTAGACTTCACCCCACTGTCTGCTATGACCCCAGGCCAGATACCTGGCAGAGGAGAAGAGAGAGCCTTGTTCCCTTGGCTTCTCGTTCCTCGGGGAAGGGTTTGGCACCACCCTCTCATCGCCAACCCCGCCTGCCAACCCCGCCCCTGGGGATGCTCCCCAAGGTCTGATCCCATGCTGGTCCTGCCTGAGTTCAACATCAGATGGTAACAAAGGCACAGTGAGATAAGAAAAGGACTGACAGTGTGGGAAACTATGGGGGGAGGGGAGGGAGGGGAAGGGAGGTGAGACTAACGATAGTCAATATCTGTCTGGGGATGGGGAGACACCCCTTATCAACAAGGGTACCTGAACGATGCATATTTGTAAACCTAACCCTTAACTGTACCCCACAATTTTAAAATAAAAATATTTTTTTAAAAAAGAAATATTGCTTGTAACTTCTTAGGTTACTACAACATCAGAGCTTCCTTGGCCCTAAAGAAATATAATTAACATGAAAAAAAAGCACCCAGAAGGAGAGTTGAGAGCAGACATATCCAGATTTAATTACACATTATCTGGTGATCTCACTGGGTTATTGTGGAAGGGTCCTATTATAAAGGGCAGGAGAGAGCCAAGTGTGCATGTCCCACCACTCAATGGCAGAGGGTGGCCTGTCTAGTCCTCAGTTTCACAATTCCTTATCCTGCTCCCTTCCTTTTAACTCTTTCTTTCTAAATCCACCTCCTGATTTTCTTCCAAATGAACCTTACCCTTACACATGCCTTACTAATACTAATAATAACACTATCCCATGGACAAGACTGCAAAGATAATCCACTCTGCCATTTTTCAACAGTCACACCACATCCAAGTCCTAAGAACAAATTTTCCTCAAGCAGATCAATGTAGCTCCTCAAGATAAGAAGTAAAAATACTAATATTATCATGGGGACTTTTAAGCTAAGTAGTGGGTAGAGGTGGTATTGTTTCTATTTCAGCTCACTAGGAATAATAAAGATACTCCCAGACCAGATGCTGTCGGAGACTGTGTGAGGAAGTGGTCAAGGGATATGACTCTGGTCTGGGTTTAACTTTTAGCTCCAGTACTAACTAGCAAGTAACCCTGAATCATTCAATTAACTGCTCTGAGTCTCAACTTTCTCAACTGTGGGTCACTGTGAAGATATGATAGTTCACATATTCAGCATAACATATAGCACATAAACAATAATAAATGTTATTATGACCACTCTGAGGCAAACCAGCTAGGGAACAGGTAGAATGGCACAGTGCTAGGTCAAAGATAATACACCAGGAAATGGGATCAGTATTCACTAAGGCCAAATAAACACATGCAAATGCTTCCGAGTACACTGTCATTTAATATTTGTGAAATTCACTATGGCCAAATATACACATGCAAGTGCTTCCCAGTACACTATTATTTAATATTTGTGAAATTCTCAAGACCCGCCTGGGCAACTTGGCGAGACCTCATCTCCACAATAAATCAAAAAAAAAATTAGCCGGGAGTGGTAGTGCGCGCCTGTAGTTCCAGCTACTTGGAAGACTGAGGCGGAAGGATCGCCAGAGCCCAGCAGGTTGAGGCTTTGGTGGCCGGGAGCATGCCACTGCACTCCAGTCTAGGTGACAGAGTGAGATTCCAACTCAAAAAAAAAAAAAAATTGTGGAATTCTTCTCACCAAGCAGCCTGGTAAAAGTTACAATGACTTGCCCATTTCCACACAGTAAGTAGGAAGCACAGCTGGGATTCTAATGCAAAGCCCAACACATAATGGAACAGAGGATCAAAGAAAGGGCATTGTTGAGTTAGATGAGCTAACATAAGATTCTGACTATTTCTCTTGCAGAGTGGCTATAAGGTCAGTATTTCTGGGGAGACCAAGCATGATGTGCTCTCTAAAAACTGGCAAAAGAAAAGGACGGCAATGGTCAAATCCAGAGGTGAAACATGCCCGCATAGAACATTCAGTCTCACATCTCAGTTTAGGTTATATCACTGAGTAAACTCATGAAGTTCCTTTGCTGAATAATCCTGATGTCAAACTGCTATGTGGTCGATGATTTTTCTCTCAAAAGCAAAGAATTAGATATGTTTGCAACTGCTTAGGGCTCTAGATTATTAAGATTTAAACACACATATTATTCTATGTGAAAAAGATTGACAATTGTGGTTTAGCAAGAAGTCTGCATCATGAATAAGGTTTACTGAATTATTTCAAAATACTTTGCCATCCTCAAAATGTCTAAAAACTTACAATGTCATACATGAAAAAAATACTTACAAATTTATGGATTTCTCGACATTTGAATGAATCACTAAAAATAACATGACTGTAGTTAACATATTTTTAAAATATTTCTTAGAATTCTAACCATTTCTGTCTTCTCTGTGAAAAATGGAACTTATAAATTATCTTTGATTTAAACATATGAACAAAACCAGATAATTTAGGAGAACAGGGTAGCCTTTCTATTTTGCAAGAAAGAGAACACGGTAATCTACCCTTACCTTAAATCTACAAATATCTGCCCACTACCTACCATATTCCCTAGTGTGGTAAGTAGTGCCCTGGGTGAAGAAGACTAAGAACAGTGCTGCTTTCAGAGGCTCTGATGGTCTATCAGGAAAACACACACCAAGGCGGTAGAGCTAGCACATAGCATACCTTGTTTTAGAGCACCTTCTCCCGCTCGGATGAAAGAGATCTCATTGGAATCAACCATGTGATGTGCTCCATCCTGCAGGACAAACCGGAGGCCAGAGAGCTTGTGACCAGAAAGAGGGCCCTTCTCACAGGCATCCAAAAACCCCTGAAATGAAGGAACATAGCTTCTGGAATGAGAGGATTCCACATGCAGGTGCACTATTAAGAACTTTCAAACATTTTTTTGTGTTCAGAAGTGTAATGCTTTCATGTATGCTATATTTTGCCCCTCAAAAAATTTTTTCTTTAAAAAAAGTTTAGCATCTTTATGACTTAAGTTTTTTATTGGAGCATCTAGATGAGCAGTCTCTCGAAAAAGTATACTATTTAAACGTGTGAGATGGTTTGAAAGCAATGCTAAGAGTGCTAGCAATCACTCTCATAACTTCATCTTCAGGAATTACTTAACTCTCAAAACTCCTTGTAGAGTCAGCATGATCTTAAATTTACATATGAGGAAACAGAGGAAAGTCAAGACTAAGGAACTCCCTAAAAGAAAACCCCATCAACACTGTTGTTTAATCATCAGCTGTGTCTTGTGCCCTACCACATACCTAAGATCCCTCTGCCTCACTGGCAGATCACTACACTGTAGCTCTGGTGGTTATACACTGTCAACGAGAACTAGAATTAGAAAGCCATTTTCATTATCTCAAACGATAATTCTTTTTTTTTTTTTTAAACTGGCTTTATAGAGGTATAACTGATATACAATAAACTGCACATATTTAAAGAATAAAATTTTGTGAGTTTGTAATTCTTTCTAATTCAGTCACTTAACAACAACTACTTATAGCGTTCCTACCATTCAAGTTAGTTTTATTTGCCCACACAATAACACAGTTGCACAAATAATACAATATATTTCTTGACATTTCAAAACTGTAAATTACGTATCCTGAAAAATATCTAGGTTCTCCTTTGCCTACATTAATCTCATGGGACATAAGATATCTGAAAGTATGTGAATGACAAAATATTGACTTGAAATGAGAGTAAAATGAATGGAATACATTAACTGCCAAAAATGCTACCACCACAGAAACCAAAATTATAATCTGCAAATAAAGACTTCTTAATTTTTATATTTTCTCCATCTTGAGAATTAGAGGACTTCTAAGTTCAAAGGTTAAAAAAAGAAGAAACAATTATCTATAACAATAAACTAAAGGTTTACAACAGTCTTAAAGCAAGTGAACTGAAAAGCAAACAAAACACTAACCCCTAATACGTGCAAGGCACCTCACAGTTCCCAAGGAAATGTCACATACCTGACCATCAGTGTTGTAAGGGGGACAAGTGTATGTATTTTATTCTCAGTTTACAAATGAAGAAACTGGTTCTCCACACTGATTAGCAAGAGGTGACTGCAACAGCCAGGCGCTGGGAATCTTAATGAATGATCACTCTACTAAAACAGTACACATGAAACTTCACAAATCCCTAAGGACTACTACAAATTTTAACTGCTGATTACAATCATGCAGTAGTTTCAATTTATCAAGAGAAATATGATCGCCATGATTAAGAACAGACTCCTTTCCCATCATTGTGACAAGAAGTATTTATAGCTCCTGCATTTAAGGAACGAAAGATTCTAAATCAGATGAGAAGTATAACAATCAGATAAAGAAGCAGGATTATAACTAAAATGAACCATGATAGACAATCTTATGGAAAACTGTTTTTAATAAATAAAAATGAGGGCTGGGCATGGTGGCTCACACCTGTAATCCCAGCACTTTGGGAGGTAGAGGTGAAAGGACTGCCTGAGCCCAAGGGTTCGAGACCGGCCTGGGCAACTAGGCGAGATCTTGTCTCTACAACAAGTAAAAAAGTAGTTGAGTGTGGTGGTGCAAGCCTGAAGTTCCAGATACTTGGAAGGCTGAGGCAGAAAGATTACCTGAGCCCAGCAGGTAGAGGCTGCAGAGCCAAGAGCCTGCCACTGCACTCCAGCCTGGGCAACAGAGTGAGACTCTGACGCAAAGAAATAAATAAATATAATGCAGAAAAGCTTTTTTAAAAAATGTACCTTCTCTACAGCAGGCACAAACTGCTTTGGAACATTGGATCCAAAAGTTTCATCTAAAAACTCCAACTTCGTGTAGTTTTCTGGGTCCAGAGGCTCAAGTACACCAATCACTTTTCCAAACTGGCCTGCACCACCTGATTGTTTTTTGTGTGTAAACTCAAACCTGAAAGTGATTAAGAAGGAAGAAAACCAACAGAGCATTATATCATTATCAAAATAAAATAATTCATATTAATTTAAAAGAAAAAGCCACATTTAACTATTTTTTCATTTGGATACGATAGTCCTGCTATAAAACTTTATTGTAGAATTTATTTTAAAGAGTTCACTATTTTCTGTTCCTACTTGGGGAGAGAATAGTGTACACTACCAAGGTAATCTACAGTTTTAAATTATCTTTTTTGTTTCAACTCCTTTTAAGTTCTTCTTGTGAAATTATGAATTTCACAAATAAAAAGTAAAGCCAAGTAATTAAAAGGTCAGTCTCAGGTTCTTATTCTACATCCCAAACAGCTTACTCATTTCCCTGGAATACAGTGTTATCTTCTTAAATCTCTATAACCAAGGACAATTACTCAGAAATAGGAGCTTTGATGGCTATAGTTAATTTTTTCAGATAGTTCCTATTTGATTTCACTACTTGGGCATTTTAGACTCGGAATACAAGAAAAGGGAGTTCCAGGTGGAATACCTGAAAATGACTAATGGCAAAATGATAGTGACTAACATAAGTAAGCCATTTAAAAAGTCATATATGTAGACACAAGTCACTGTTTATTTCAAACCACTCATGGCAACAGTAATTGGATACATACATATTAACAAATGTAAACACAGGCTATTTCACTAAGAAAACATTTCATGAGCACCTACTGTTTGCAAGGCTTTTTTCCTGAAATCTTCCTCAAGGGCCTAAAATGAAAGAAGCCAGCTACTCTCAAAATTATTTGCAGATAACTGCAGGAAAATGAACATTAATGAGTGTGTTCCTGCATACAGATCCGCACGGTTAGGTAGCTGTAAATATCAATATCAGCAGAAGATGCAAGCTTAGAACACACAGATTTCCTAAAGATCCTAAGTGTGAGTATGCCTGATTAATTATCTTTAAATCATCTTTCAGTGGTCAAGAATTTCAGGATGGGCTAGGAAAAACAAAATGGTAACAGAATAATTTTCTTAGGAGGGAAAGGAAACAGCTATCAGAACTGAGAGAGAAGAAAAACAGAAGTAATTGCCAAGTCACCAGAGAACTATTAAAGGGAGTCCCCAAACTGTGGTGCGCTGACACATGCTCAGGTATACACAGAATTCTCTAGGACGGGGTCCCCAAACCCCTGAGCTCCACCTCCTGTCATATTAGATTCTCATCAGAACGTGAACCCTATTGAGAACTGCACAAGCAAGGGACCTATATTGCGCTCCTTATGAGAATCTAATGCCTGATTATCTGAGGTAGAGCTTAGGTGGTGATGTTAGTGGGGGAAAGTGGCTGCAAATACAGATTAACATTAGCAGTGAGGTTTGACTGCACATCTGCCCATTCCATCCCCAGTAAGTGGAAAAATTGTCTTCCCAGAAATCAGTCCCTGAGGCCAAAAGGTTGGGGACTGCTGCCTAGGAGATACCTTAAATCTTGTCTCCAATTTGACATTACTACAGCATCTACACAAACATACTCTAGATCTGTGTTGTGTATACAGTAATAACCAAAGCCATTTACATTTAAATTAATTAAAATTAAAGAAAATTGAAAATTCAGTCCTTCAGTTGTACTAGTCACATTTCAGCATTCAACTGCCACACATGGAGAGTGGCTACTAGACCAGAAAGCACAGAAAGAACATTCCATCACTGCACAAAATTCTACTGGACAGCACTACTCTGGAAGACAAACTCACAAATGAGTAATTCCACCACATCTCAATCTACCATCAAGGTGACAAGTAACAGAACACTTACATGCCAGGCTTGTGTTAAGCACTTTATACGGGCTGTCTTACTTGTTCTTTACACAAATTAATAAAGTAGGTACCATTTTTATCACCATTTTACGGATGAGAAACCTGAGGGTTAGGAGTTAAGGAACTTGCCTGACGTGACACAGCATTATAAGTGGCAGAGCCAGGATTTGCACCAAAATGAAGGCCCTTAACCAAACACTTTTCTAGAAAGCTAAAAATAATATAAACTGACTTAACCTACAAGTAATGCATTCACTTCAAAAGCCATCAGAAGGTGCTGTAAGAAGACAGATTTTGCAGTAGGTTAGATAAAGAAGAGGCAGAAGAATTAAGACCACTTGGCAGACAGCTAAATAGACGTGAAGATAAAAGAGCCTATGCATGCCCTGCGGTATGTCATGAAAAGCAATTTCATCTTGGCAAAACATCATCTGTCACATTAAAATTAATGTTAAGTAGAACTGGATGAAAGGGGGAAGAGGGATGAACCTGAAACTGCCCATTGGGTACGACGTACACTATTTGGGTGACAATTACACTAAAATCCCAGACTTTACCCCTAAAAAACATCCATGTGCAAAGTTGAGTTGGAGTCTCACTCTGTCGCCCAGACTAGAGTGCAGTGGCCACTCTCGGCCACCACAGCCTCGACCTGCTGGGCTCCAGCGATCCTTCTGCCTCAGCCATCCAAGTAGCTGGAACTACAGGTGTGCGCTACCACGCCCGGCTAATTTCTTTTTTTTTAATTTATTGTAGAGATGAGGTCTCGCCAAGTTGCCCAGGCGAGTCTTGAACCCGCAGGCTCAGGCAATCCACTCACCTCAGCCTCCCAAAGTGCAGGATTACAGGCTTAGCCATCTAGCCCGGTTCCCCCTTTTTATTTTAATTTTAAAAAATACTGTTAGGGCCACATTATCTTCAACAACAACAAAAAAGAATTGTGTAGGTTTTGTTGTTTACCTCTAATTTGTAGATTTGTTTTGACTTTATAGTCATACCAAAGTTGTAAGCTATAGGCGTCTTTACTTAGTTTTATGTTGATACAGTTTACATAAAGTTATAACATTATTTCCCTGATCCCAGAGGCTTATAATAATTTTGTTACTTTGAAGGTAACCTACACATTATTCAAGTTTGAGGATAATGAGCTGATAACTAATTATCCATGAAGCTTTGGTTAGTAACTAAGACTCAAAGAACCCAAGTAAGATTCTCTTAAGGTGGTTTATTTCATATCTAAATAGGCGCTGAAGTTTTTTTTTTTTTTTAAATGTACTTAATTTTTAAGAGAACCTAAATTGGTAAGTGTACTTTTAAATGCCTGTTATGCCACAACCTATGTTACCAGCTTTGATCTACAGACATGGTGAATATATTCATAAAGCTTCAAAATGGTGACTCGAGGAAGCTCACATATTGTGCTTCTCACTACTCTTTTAACTGCAGTAATGCAGGAGATGTTAACTAGCAACTTGTGAAACTTAGAGCATCATTAGCAAAAATTCCAGAATAATATCAGCAAAAAGCTCTTTCTGAATCATCAGAATGTATTCAGCACCCTTTCCTGAGCACTATCAAAGGAACACATATTAAAAAAATTAACACAATGACAACCCAGGAGGTTGGCTCATAGATAATGACTCATCCAAAGGAAAAATAAATAAAAGAAAGCAAAAAAAAAAAAACCCTCCAATTTCTTAGAAAAAGACTTATGAAGAGAAACTAACCATTTCATCCTCTAATTAGTTTACAGTTCTTGGCTAATATAACTAGAAAAGATGAGAAATGCTGCTTACTATTTTTTTTAAAGCCACATACTCCCAAGAAAGATTTTATTTATAAATAAAATTTAAATAATTTATGAGAAAAGCAAGAATGAAGGTAAATTGAAACTACAAAGCCAAAGCTTTGTAACATATATTAGACAGAAATTGTCTAAGTATCCAAGACTAATTTAAAATTATGTCAAGTCTTGAAAAGTTAACTGAGGATCTGAAAAATTACAATTTTAGTTAATACATTTGATATTTTAGTAGGAGCATAATAATTTGATAAGATCAAACCCCTTTCAAAGACATCTGTATTTACAGTTTTATTTAATGTCATTTTATATTTTGTAATCTTGACCCGTAAGACCAATATAGAAAATTTAGAAAGTTTAAATCATGAAAAGTTCAACTTTAGTTTGTATAAACTAGAATGTTTTATCGGCATTAATTTTATATAACAAAACCTGGAAAAAGACATTTAATTGACTTTACATAAATATTAACTCATTAGTTTATCCAAGTTCATCTATTTAGTAGAAATAGTTAATAAATCTTTTTTAAAATTATGATGCATCTTATATTCATAATCATTAAATTATATTTCAAAACCCCTCTTTTATCTTGAAAACTTGTTTTTTTCTGAGTCAAGGTCTCACTCTGCCACCCAGGCTGGAGAGCAGTGGCAGGATCACGGCTCACCACAGCCTACACCTCCTGGGCTCAGGCAATCCTTCTGCCTCAACCTCCTGAATAGCTGGGACTACAGGCACGCACCACCATGCCCAGCTAATTTTTTTTGGTTTTGGGTAGAAATGAGGTCTTGCTATGCTGCCCAGTTGGTCTTGAACTCCTGGACTCAAGCAATCAATCCTCTCACCTTGGCCTCACAAAATGCTGGAGGTATCACAGGTGTGAGTTACCATAACTGGCTAAAAACTTGCTTCTTATAACTGTAACAAAGGTTATTTAAATCCATGCAACTACATGTTTTAAAGCACAAATGGTTAATGACTTTTTTCTTTTAGACATTTTTGGCTGCTTACTTGGATTAGATATTCCTGAACTGCACATATATTAACAGAATGATCTTTTTCTGATAAATCAACCCTTAAAAGTTTTAAGTGGAAGCAAAAGGATAGAGGAAAAAAGGTGAATTAGAGCCAGCTTTAGACAAGTATGAAATTATCACCGTAAAAGACTAATTATCAATTTTCTTCAAGGACAGGAGAGAAAGTTTAAAGAGCCCTGAAATATGTAAATAAAAGACAGGCAGTACTCTACATTTAAAAAACTGATCTTAGACAAATAAGACAAACGCTGTTCTCCTGAAGTTTTTAAAAATTATTTTTATTTTGGTGGTGTTCTAAAGTGCCTCTCAAATCAATGGTTTTCTTCATGTTAAATATTCTCAAAGGCTCCCAGTTCCTTGGTACAGTTAGTACAAGTTTATAATCTGACAACCCCCTGAAAAATTAGCTGATGTTCTATCAAATGTAAACACATTGCTATGACTGTGTCAAAGTTTAGCCCTAAGGTTAAACCACCTGAATGCTGACCTAAACACGGAGAGGTAGAGCCACGTGTGAGACATAGTCTCTCCCAAAGCAGACTTCTCATACACAGACAAAACTCAGGAAAGTTACACTGACAAATAATAGAAGATGGTGGGCAAGCAGACAGGGGTCAGGAGATGGTATTTAAAGGCAAAGTCACCAGAGAACACCGGAGTCAGCTCAGAGCCACCAAACCCCAGGAGACAATAATGAGCATGACACTGGGCCAAAGATCAGAATCCAATTTTAACCGCAAAAAACACATAGTGGGGAACAGAGGAGCCTCAAAAGGTCACAGGTATGTACGTGCATAATTACCAAATTGAAGGTCCCAATCCAGGAAGAGAGGGTGTTAGCTAAGCCTTAGTGGAATCTCCAAATTATCTTAGCCCAACTATCCTAAAACTACCACGAATAAACCAGTGCTCCTACAAAGTCAGGGTTGTAGGCCCACTGCAATGAGGGAGATCACACATCAGAGGTAGTGCTTTGTATAAATTCAGTTCTGAAGTAAGTTTTAATCCTTGGAGCGTTTCTTATTTTTCTTAATCCAAATCACCCCCCCCCCCATTTGATACTATAGTTTGCAGTTTCTCACACTCGGATTTGGGCAGAATTGGTCCAACCCCACAAAAAGCTGAGAATGAGCAAGCCTGGGCTCTCACAATGGCAAGGGAAAAGAAGGAATCGAGACACTACCAGAAACTCTGTGTACCTTGCCCTGGCAGGGACACTGTACGTGTATAAGGAAGTTGTGCTTCAGTCTGTAAGTCTTTCTGTGGACAGAAACCTGAGGTCTCAGAGGTGCCCCACGCAGGCAGAAACCAGCAAGCCTCTTCCTGCACGGTAAGGATTAATGAAAGGGACGGTGCAGTCACAGCCAAACTAGCCCACCGACTCCCTCCCCTCCTCCTCCCCCAGGAGCCAGACAGGAGGCGGTTCCTCGGGAAAGCAGGCCAAAGAGCCCACATGGAGGGATGGGGCGGGGCTCAGGAGCAGCCGGGCCCAGACACAGGACACCCAGTCAGAGCCCAACCAGCAGCTTCCGGAGTTGGAGGAGTGAAGGAGGAAGACAAGGAGCGAAGGAGCTGTCGATCTGCCCCGCCCAGCCCGCCCGGCCTGCCTACTTTTCCGCCCAGAAACCCCGCAGCAGCTGCAGGAGCGGCGCTGCACGGGTCAGAGTCCCCTAAGCCAGCGCAGCGCCCTCCGTTGCTCCCCACGATGGAAATCCCGCCGACCCACTATCCAGCCTCCAGGGCGGCCTCGGTGGCCGAGAACTGCATCAACTACCAGCAGGGGACCCCCCACAAGGTGTTTCTGGTGCAGACAGTCAAACAAGCCAGCTTGGAGGTGAGTCTCGCAGGGGGTGAGGGTGGCGCGGAGCTCCCGACTCATCTCCACTGTTCTCGAGTGGCCTCCACTCCAAGGTATCAGCCTCTGTGTGCAGCCCCTTCCATACTCTCGCCCCCACGCACCCCCACACACCCCCGCCCTGTCCCCTCCCCGTTTTGAGACCCACTGCTAGCATCTGGGTAGAAAAGTTCACATTTCTGGGGATAGTCTACACTGCACTCTCAGTGTAATAGCCGAGGGTTGTTTTCATCTTAGGGCAGAGACAAAGAGGTTTTACCAAAGTTACAGTAAAGGGGGGAAATGCTTAAGTAAGGGGCAGCACTTTCTCTTTCTCCAAAGGAAACCTGTAGGAGCCATTCAAAAGAGTCTTCAAGCTGCTACTACAGTTCTCATCTGCTATGCCAATCTGGACCAACAAAAGCTCCAGTCTACCAAAGACTCTCTATTGCCTAAATTTAAAATCAATCCTTATTAGACCTTTTGGCCAAAATACAGAGGGAAACAAACAGCAACAGACACTGACAGAAAGAGAATAAAAGCATTGTGGGCTGCCGCTGAGCTCTAACCACCCAAACACCAAGCCCATCTTGGTGCTGCCTCTGCTAAAGGCTTGAATTAAATGTTTAAGGCTTCAGCGATCACTAACTAGTTTTGTTTCCTTTTTACTAAGTCTACCGGATTTGAGATGATCCCTTATTTATCTGACACAATTTTAACAGCTAACAGTCCTCACAGAGCTGACAGGGAGTAGATTTTGAGACTGCACCAGAAAACATAATTACCTATACATTTGCTACTGTATCTTAAAAGTGAAATACCTAAACATATCTTACTCCTAAAAACTGGTTAAAGCATCTTCTTGTAAGTCCACTAATATACAAGTGAAAACAGTACTTAAGTGCATTAAGTCTTCAACTATTTGTAGTAATCTGCCTCAAAATCGAATTGACATTCACAGAAAATTTTTCCAAAGGTGTATCCTGTTTGTCATCTTTAGAATTAAAAGCTGGTTCAAATCTCTTATGTAAGACTTTAGGGTCAGATCCAGAACTGAAGTCTTCTAATGACTGAAAGTGAGTTGTGCCCATTTTATTTGTATGCTTTTATTCCACCCTTGTGTTCTCATACAAAATAAACTCGATAGAGGACTTGCTAAGTTAGATGTTACATCCACAGTGACATGCCTTTTTCAAAATCTAAGGCTTTCACCATCATTTCCTCCCCCTACCTTCCAGCTCCCCCAGTCAAATGAGAATGGATTTTCCTAGCAATGCAAATATATGACCTATTGTTATAAAAATTTCTTCTCTCCACATTTTCTTAATTTTAGGATATTCCAGGAAGAGGACATAAGTATCACCTTAAATTTTCTGTAGAAGAAATTATCCATAAAGTAAGTGAAATATCCTTTATTATTAAATAAAAAATTCTAAATACTCTAAATAATCTTTGCTGATCAAACCCATAGATTCATTTTACTTTTTAAGTTGTTGCAAAATCCCTGCCTCTAAAAAATACCACATGGACAAAGCTAAAAGGGTCAGTTTTTACTATCTGTGTACTCTGACACACACGAATTACTTGTATTGAGCTACACAGAAAACAGACTATATACTTCAGTTCAAGTAAATTCCCTTAAACAGTTACATCCTCATAGGGTGGCCTAAGCTAATGCCTAATATAAACAAGTGAAGCAATTTACTCTCCAGTCATGATCACTTTCTTATGCCTGACTTTCTCAATCTGTTTTTGAATTGGTATTTAGAGAAAGTGCTTTTAGATATTCATGAGAAATAGAAAGGCCAGCTGACACCCTCATTCAGACAAGAATCGTTTAGTAATGGGAAAGGGAAATTTTTAAAAATTATACACCTGTCAAATTATTAAAAAGACAAACTTAAAATAAAGGAACTGCAATCGGTACCATAGCCATCCAGAAATTTTAAAAAGCTTTCTCTTTTGTAGAGCATAATTCTTAAGAGATATAGGCTAACATAAGGAGATTCATTAAAAGCATTTATTTAAGCTGCCAGACAGCCATCTTTACAAAGTATAAACCCAATAAACCCATTAATATTCTAATTTTACACCTAGATACAGACTGCTGTATTTGTGTTTGAGAATATTTCTGTTGTTTCAGGAGCAGGGAGCAAGAGTCTTGAGTCAGTATATAAAGGTGGCCTAAAATGTGGCCGTGCAAATGGACACCCCCTTAATGCTGAAATATACTCACAGTTTTAAACTTAGAATTCACAAGATCATAAGACCGTATAAGTTATAAGGCACATTATCTATTATAGGATACTCAAGGTAAGTTATCTATTTTAGGATACGCATGTGATACCTAGAAAATTAATAGACCAGGCCTGATTAGATACCTCTGAAAACAGGGACTCTAAAGTCAAGCCTAACACAACACCACTAGGGGCTCAAACTATAAGTTATATCTCAAAGAATGATAATCAAAATGGATAGCCTTTGATATGTAAGGATCTTTTGAAAAATGTTTCAAACAGCAAGTTACAGTGAACTGCACTGCCGAAGTACTTTACCCTCCAGTGGGACAAGAAACTGCACCAGAAGTCAACTTCACATTTGAAGGCGAAATTGGGAAGAACCCAGATGAAGAAGATAATACATTTTACCAAAGACTCAAGTCCATGAAGAAACCACTAGATGCACAAAATATTCCAGGTACACAAATAAAGCATGAAAAAAACTTTTTCCAACTTTAAAGTCGATCTCAATTATCTATGTTCAAAATTATTAGATGTCATGTTGGAAATATACTGGCTCTTCCACAAATATTAATTTCCAGTCTAATCCA
>CAUYQG010050689.1:0-22790 GCA_963574415.1 Tarsius wallacei | reverse complement strand
AGTCCCACTAAATCGCCCAGACTGGAGTGCAGTGGCTGCTACCGGCCACCGCAGCTCGACCTGCTGGGCTCCGGCGATCCTTCCGCCTCAGCCTTCCGAGTAGCCGGAATTACAGGCGCGCGCTACCACGCCCGGCTAATTTTTTTTTTTTTGATTTATTGTAGAGATGAGGTTTCGCCTGCCCAGGCAGGTCTCGAACCTGCGGGCTCAGGCAATCCACTCACCTCAGCCTCCCAAGGTGCAGGATTACAGGCTGAGCCACCGAGCCCAGCTCCCCTGTGTTCTTATTCCTTGGAACACAACACCTCGAAATTAGGCCAGTTAATGAGCCTACAGTGGCCCGCCTCTAAGTATTCAAGTGAAAGGAAGATTTATACATCACTTTAATTCAAAAGCTACAAACAATTAAGCTTAGTGAGGAAGGCATGTTGAAACCCAAAACAAGCCAAAAGCTAGGCCAAACAGCGAAGTTGTGAATGCAAACAAAAAACTCTTGAAAAAAATTAAAAGTACTACTCCAGTGAATGCACAAATGATAAGAAAGCAAATCAGCCTCTCTGCTGTTAAGGAGAAAGTGTTATGGTCTGGAATGAAAATCAAATGAGCCACAATATTCCCTTAGGCTGAAGTCTAACCCAGAGCAACAACCTAACTCCCTTTAATTCTAGGAAGACAGAGGTAAGGAAACTGCAGAAGAAAAGTTAGAAGCTAGTAGAGGTTGGTTCATGAGGTTTAAGGAAAGTAGCTGTCTCCATAACAAAATTGCCAGGAGATACAGCAAGTGTGGTGTAGAAGCCAAAACAAGTTATCCAGAAGATCTAGCTAAGATTATTAATAGAGGTGGCTACCCTAAACAGATTTTTAATGTAGATGGAACAGCCTTCTATTGGAATAAGATGCCATCTAGAACTTTCATAAACTAGGTCAGAGAAGCCAATGCTTGGCTTCAAAGCTTGAAAGGACAGGCTGATTCTCTTGTTAGGGGCTAGAACAGCCAGTGACTTTAAGTTGAAGCTGATGCTCATTTATCATTCTGAAACTCTTTGGGCCCTTAAGAATTATGCTAGATCTACTTTGCCTATGCTCTATAAATGGAACAACAAAGCCTGGATGACCACACATCTGCTTCCAGCATGGTTTACCAAATATTTTAAACCCACTGTTGAGACCTACCGCTTAAAAAAAAAAAAAAAAAAAAAAAAGATTCCCTTCAAAATAGCCACCCAGGAGCTCTAGTGGGGATGTACAAGGAGATTAATGTTGTTTCCATGCATACTAATACAATACCTATCCTACAGTCTGTGGATCAAGGAATAATTTCAACTTACAAGTATTAATATTTAATAAATACATTGAGTAAGGCTAGAGCTACCATAGACAGTGATTCCTCTGATGGATCTGGGCAAAGGCAATTGAAACCTGGAAGGATTCACCATTCTAGATACCTTTAAGATCATTAATGATTTACGTGACGAGGTCAGAATATCAACAGGAGTTTAAAAGAAGTTGATTGCAACCCCCATGAATGACTTGAAGGGGTTCAACACCAGTAGAGACAGTAACTGCAGAAGTGGTGGAAATAGCAGAGCCTGAAGTACCTGAGTGGTTGTGATCTCATGATGAAACTTGAATGGGTGAGAAGTTGCTTCTTTTGTGCAAAGAAAATGGTTTCTTGCGATATAATCTACTCCTGTTTAAGATGCTGTGAACATTGTTGAAATGACAACAAAAGATTTCAAATATTACTTAAACTTTGCTGATAAAACAGGGTTTCAGAGGACTGACTCCAATTTTGAAAAAAAAAATCTGTGAGTAAAATGCCATTAAGCAGCATTATAAAGCCGGATGCAGGGGCTCATGCCTGTAATCCCAACACTTTGGGAGACAGAGGAAAGAGGATTGAGCCCAAGGGTTCGAGACCAGCCTGGGCAAACTTGTTGAGACTCGTCTCTACAATAAGTCAAAAAATTAATCAGCTGTGGTGGCATGTACCTGTGGTTCCAGCTACTTGGAAGGCAGAGGTGAAAGGATCTCCTGAACCCAGCAAGTTGAGACTGTAGTGGCTGGAGCATGACACTGCTTTAACTGTTTGTTAATTAAAATATGTACGTTTTTTATATAGACATAATGCTGCTGCACAGTTAACTGACTACAATGTAGTGTAAACCTAACATACATATGCACTGGGAAACCAAAACATTTGTGTCACTTATTTTATTGCAATATCTGCCTTATTGCAGTGGTCTGGGACCACCCCACAATATCTCTGAGGTATGCGTGTAACTGAAGGAACCCAAGTCTTTACCTTCTCGTCCTTCTTACAGACAATAGTATGTGGTCAGAGGGGCCAGTGGTGCCCTGGATATGACTGATCTGGACAGACTTCCAGAAAAATTATTATTTTAGATTGCTTCTGAGTCTGTGTAGCTATCAATGAATAGATGGCTTTTTAATAACTTCTATTCACTTCTAGTCACAACCTAGAAGGTAGAAAGTAGACACATTAGGGACTGCTATGGCTTTGCCTAATACAAAGCCTTCCCAGACCATATTTTTAACATTTTTTTTCTACTCAAAATTATTCTAGACTTGCACTCAGTATTTATTTTAGAGAGGTGTGCCTGAACATGTTTTGTAAGGGTAACCCTTGTGCTTCTTTGCTATAATCCTTTATTGAGGAAGCTGATGCATGCCATGTTTTTTTTTTCTGCATATCTTTTCCGCTGTCATTTTGAATAGCCACTCACCATCTAAGCATCTGTTCTTCACTGACTTTTTATTTTGAGTGTTTTCTGAACAGGAATGTCAGTTTCTAGGGTTCCCCATGAAACATCAACATACTCTATTAAGTTGAACCATATGACATTACCATTTCATAGGCTCAAAGCAGCTGAATAATAGCAATTTCATGATTCTGTTGAGATCACCTGGAAAATTCCAAATGGCTTCATTCTTCAGTGAGAGCCAGAGAACTTCATTGGAAACGCCTAGACAACCAGAACCTAGCCCGACACAGGACACAGGAAGAACCTGTGGTGAAAATATGAACACATTGCTTTACATGCCTCAAACTAAGTTCAGATTCTCTCAAGCTCACCATCTCTTGTTTCAGCTGCCACTGCTTACAGGCTCCAGACAACCATATGTAGGTACAACTTGGCAATGCCCCCACATTATGCCCACGTCTCTCATTTCCTCTTATGGAGCTTTCCTATTTTTGCTTCCACCACTACCATTCCCAAACACACACAACCCAGTAGGGGAACCATTGACTCGTGAGAGACAGAAGCCAGTGAATCCCTTCCCTCTTTTTCTGTTCACTGTCAATCACGAGCAGTCTTCTCCTTGTTCATAACTTTACTCCTTCTTAAGTAATGGCACAAAATCTCTTTATCTTGATAGTACTTTCTGGAGAACCTGCGCTGATTCTCAAATTTTGGTCAGCCACCTGTGGTAAATACGGGTACTGAAGTTTGAGAAGCACTCTCCTAGGATTTGTGTTTTGGTTTTTTTTTTTTTACTTTTAAAACAGACTATTTTTCGAGCAGTTTTAGGTTCACAGCAAAACTAGCAGAAGGTACAGAAATTTCCCACATGCTCTCTGCCCTCATATACACACAGCCTCCTTCATTATCAACATCTTGATGCCCTAGGATTTTGAAGTACATATAAGTCACTCTGAAGTAAGCATTGTGATCGTTAGTTGACCAAAAGCTACCTTGGAAGTTCTTGGTAAGTTAGAGTAAGTACACTCCACCCTACCTCTCATACTGAATACAACTGTAAAAATGGGACAGAATGCATAAACCAGCCATTTGAGAACTCTGAGAAGTCAACGATAGCAGGCAAGTTGAAGAAGATCAGAATTTAATATATCACCAAACCAGCAGTGAGTTTGACAATTTTTTTCCCTCTTTGGTATCTCCTCCACTGGAACTCAAGGCTGATTATAACCTGGAATTAGGCAATAGTACAAGACAGTGTTCCAGGAGAATTATTTTAATTCTGACTCAAGGAGTGAGAAAGGAGTTTCCTAATAGAGAAGGTTAAGAAAGTTAAGAAAACGCTACATTTGGTTTTCCATTTTCTTGTGTATCAACCCCAAACAATCAAAGGGTGTCAGCAGCAATAATGGCAGCAGCAGGGTAGGGGATGAGAGGGACCCGTAGATACCTAAAATTCTGAGGAAGGAGAACCCTTCTCCACAATCAGAGTAGCTGTGAGCCCCAAGAGTATGGTAAATCTCACTGCTTTTGTTCAATCTGTCCACTGCTTCGCCCCAGATGGGAGTGCACTCACAGAAAGTATACAGCAGAATAGGGTGATTGAAGCTCCAGTTTTCTTGCTGAAGGATCAAAAAGGGAAGTTCCAAAGGGAGATCTGGAGAAGGGGGAGATTAGCAAAGCAACCCCATAAATGTGCATATGGACTCAGGCTTACCCTGATAATAGATTTAAGTCTCAATCGACTTTGAACGCTGACCTATAAGGATAGACTATGACTCAAGTCCAAGATTGGTCACTGTGCGGCACATATATGGTCTAAATCTAAATAAAACTGAAAAGTTTTTGAAAATAGTACTAACAATGAAACCGCAGCCCCTACGAGGCTAGTTGGAACTTTTTTCCTGAACCCAAATTTTGCTAAAACAAAATTATCAACAACATTCCCCACAGAATTTAAACAGGATTCTAACTATCATAACAAAACATAACAAATGTCTAGGACACAGTCCAAAAGTGTCAAGTATACAAAAACCAAGAAAAACTGAAATGAGAAAAGAAAAAGCAACAGAATACCAATGTCAAGGTAACACAGATCTTGGGGTTACCTGACAAAGGCCTTTAAAACAGCGATAAAATGTTTACAGTAAGGGTGAACAAATGAAACAAAGGGGGAGATAGAAAATCTCAGCACAGAATTAGAAGATGTAACAGAGACAGATGAAAATTTAATAATGAAAAATATAATAACTGAAATAAAGGCTCTCTGGATGGGTTCAACTGTCAAATAGAAATGACAGAGGAAGGACTCCATGATCTTGAAGACTGGTAGAAATCATTTAATCTGCATAACAGAAAAAAAGATTTAATACAAAAGTGAACAGAGCCTCAGAGACCTGTGAGACATGATTAAAAAGTCTATATAGGGGTATCCAACTCTGGCTTCCCTGGGCTGCATTGAGTATATAATTTATGCCACACATAAATTATATAATATACTATATATACATAATAAGACTTCTTCTTATATTTTTTATTATAAAGTCTAGAAAAATGAGAACAATATAAAACTAGTGGGAAATTTGACCTTGTTTTTGTAAAACAAATCTATCCATGTCTGTTTCAATGGAAGAGGTCACAATTCTTAGTGAGTTTTCAAGGTGTACATCAGAAATGTTTGTTTGAATTTTAATCTTCGTGAGATTCATAATTGAAAACAGCTGCTCACAAATGCATGTCCTGCCAAAAAGTGATGTCATAAATGAGTCATGATTGTGAACTTCGAAAATGGAACTATGCATGAGGTCATGAAGAAAATAAACACTAAAAAACACATGATGTTAAAACATTGTGTGGGGTTGCATTGCTAGCTATTCTGGGCCGCTGGTTGGACATGTCTGGTCTATATTTATATAACTGGAGTCCCAGAAGGAAAGGAGAAAGAATACAGTGCATACAACTATTTGAAATATAATAGCTAATAACTTTTCAAAGGCATAGCCTACAGATTTCAGCAGCTCACTTTGAAAGCTACCAGAGAAAATGATACATTACTTATAAGAAGCAATGATTCAAACAACTGGTTTATTATCATTGAAGACAGCAGGAAGTGGTTCACAATTTCTAAAGTGTTTTTAAAAGAAACTGTCAGCCCATAATTCTATACTTCTATCTAGCAAAAATATCCTTCAGGGGTGAAGGTGAAATGACACTCTTGGAACAAGAAAACAAAGAACATTTCTTGTTACCAAACCACTCTAAAAGAATTGTCAAAGGAAGTTTTTCATACTTCAAGAGGGAGATGATACCAGAAATAAATTTAAGAAACATCTTGTCTTCTTAAAATATGTTTGACAGTTGAAAATATGGTGTTAGGGGGGTTTGAGTGTTTTTAGATATAACATATAAGACAACTACAAAATAAAGGGAGAGAGTAAACAGTTCAATATGATGCTACATGACTCTTGAAGTGGAAAAATATTTTTTTAGGTAGACTATGAAAAGTTAAGTATGTTTAGTGTAATGTTTAAAGAAACCACTAAAACACTGTACAAAGTAATATAATAAAAAACATAATAGCTAAGTTAAATGGAATACTAAAATACATTCAAATGATCCAAAAAAGGCAGAAAAAGAGAACAGAGTAATGAAAAATGGAAGGAATATACAGAAAATATATGATAAAATGGTAGACCTAAATTCAAACATATAAATAAACAAATTCAAACATATCAATAACATATTAACTGTAAATGGTATAAACATACAAATTAAGAAAGATTGAATGGACAAAAAATTATTCAACTTTATGTGATCTACAAGTAATTCACTTCAAATATAATTATATAGGTTAGTTAAAAGTAAAAAGGTAGCCGGGCTCGGTGGCTCAGACTGTAATCCCGCGCCTTGGGAGGCTGAGGTGAGTGGAATGCCTGAACCGGCGGGTTCGAGACCTACCTGGGCAACTTGGCAAGACCTCATCTCTACAATAAATCAAAAAATTAGCTGGGCATGGTAGCGCGCGCCTGTAGTTCCAGCTACTTGGAAGGCTGAGGCGAAAGGATCGCTGGAGCCCAGCAGGTCGAGGCTGCGGTGGCCGGGAGCGGCCACTGCACTCCAGTCTAGGTGACAGAGTGAGACTCCAACTCAAAAAAAAAAAAAAAAAAAGTAAAAAGGTGGGAAAAAAGATATACTATCAAAAGAAAGCAGAGTGGCTATAATAATATCGGATCAAGTAGATTTCAGAGCATAGACAATTTCCAGGCATAAGGAGGTACATTACCTAATGATAAAAGGAGCAAGTCACCAAGAAGAAAACAATTTTAAATGTATATAAATCTAAGAACAACTTCAAAATATGTGAAGAAAAATTGACAGACTGAAAGAAATAGATCCATTATTACAGTTGGATGCTTCAATTCTCCTCTCTTAATAATTGATATAACCTAAAAACAGATGATCATCAAGGATATAAAACCACTGAAAATACCATCAACCAGCTAGATCTAATCAGCATCTATAGGGCACAACATCCAACAACTACAAAATCATAGTCTTTTCAAGTGCATATGGTATGGAATATTCATCAGGATACTCCTTATCCTTGGTCATAAAACAAACCTGAATAGATTTAAGAGTTGAAATCATACAAAGTATGCTCTTTGACCATGAAGAAATTAAGTTAGAAATAAATAACACATTTAAAAATCTCCAAACACTTAAAAATTAAACACACTTTTAAATGATGATTCAAGGGAAATCATAAAACATTTGTAACTATATAAAATTGAAAATACAACATAAAATATGTGAGATGCAGCTAACAGCTCTCAAAGGGAAATATGTAGTGTTACCTTAGAAAGGAAGAAAGATCTCAAGTAAATAACCTATGTTTCTATGTTAAGAAACTACAAAAAGAGGAACAAATTAAACCTAAAGCAAGCAGATGGAAAGAAATGATAAAAACTGGAGTAGAAACAAGTGAACTAAAAACAAACACAATAGGAAAATAATCAATGGCTAGTTCCTAGAAAAAACTATCATAGCTCTGAAAGGGGTTCTAGGCTTTGGTTGGACCTTGCTTTAATTTACCTCGTTTCTTGATCATGATTTAGTTACTGGGCAATCCTCACTACAAATAGGAGACACCTTGTCTTATAAAACCAGCTTTCCGAGGCAATTCAGTCAGTATCTGGGAGTCTGGGGGAATATTTTTCTAGGGCTTTAATTGGCCGAACAATTTAGAAGTTAGACACATGGAACTGGAGAGAAAGTAAGTAAACAGGAACGCTGAAGCATTCTTTATTCTATTTTTGACAACTTGGTGTAGGAGACACCTATGTAAACACATAAATATGTGTTTTTACTTTAGGACAGATTTAGACCTCTGGAAAAAAGGTGATATTTTACAATATTAATTTAAAATAATATTTTTATTCTTTTAAATTTTTTGTTTAAAATGTATATCTGTTTGTATTTCTACTTTGAAATGATAACTTATCAATAAAAGGATACCCTAAAGTTTTATAGGATATTCGTTCTCTGAAAATGCCAAATTACGTATTTAAACTGTGAAAGAGGTCTCCAAAATTTTTTAGTGTGTGCTTTTTGCTTCACATAGGCACATTTTGAAAATCTGGGATGGCTAGAATTCACAGTCCTGATAATTTTGTTTCCTGCTGTTAAGTAAAGGTCAAAGGGCATGCTGCACTCCATCCTAATATAGAATATATAGTAGGTGATGTAAAGAAAAGTAAGAGAATTGAACTGTATTCACAGTTACACAAACAACTCAAAATCAAAAGAACTTGTTTATGACAATCAATAGTCACTTCACTTTGTGAATGAATGTAGTAAGAAAAATCCTCTCTTTATATTTATCAACCTGCATTAGTTCATGTAGCCAAACAAAATAAGAGAGCAGTGATTGAATTGTACTGAATGCAAATCTTTTCTGATTTCCCTTTTCCAGTTCATCAGCAAATGTTGTTATTTGACCTCACACCCCTTTCACTAGTATCTCTCTGGTCCAAACCACTGTAAACACCTCTCTGGACCTCTGCACTAACTTTCTAATTAGTCTCTCTGTTTCTCCTCTTCCTCACCAACAGTGTTCTCTCTATGCCACAATCAGTGTACTGTTTCTTTTTTAAAAATAAAACGTGTCACCCTCCCATTCTTAACCTTCCAAAGGCTTCCCAACAGAGATAGAAAGAAATCCCAAACTCCCAGGGCTAGCTGGGTCCCTGCCTAATGTGTTCTGGATCCATCTTTAGCCTCTTTTGCAATCACTGTTGCCTTCACATGCTGCACTCTAGCTTACTGTTCCGCAAATGAGCCAAGCCATTTTTCATCTCAAGACCATTGCTCTTTCCTCTGCATGGAATGCCTTTTCCTGGATCCTTGCATGTTTTCCTCTCTCAGTGCATTCAAGTCACATCCTCAGAGTTGCCATCTCTTATCATATCCAAACCAGCAAACCCACTGTCCTCCCCTGTATTCTTCTGCTGTATTTTCTTAACAGCACTACATCACTACCTGATGTTATTATGTACATGTATGTTCATTATTGGTCTTCCACACTAGAATGCAAACTCCATAGGTACAAAAGACTTTATCTATACATATAATGCATCCCAAGTGCCTAGGATATGGTCTGGTACATATTAGGCCCATATATTTTTCCTTTTCATCCAGCACTATTGAGGTATGATTGACAAATAAAAATTATATCTGGTTAATATGTAAAGCATGATGTTTTGATATACGTATACATTGTCAAGTGATGACCACAATCCTAACATACCTATCACCCCACCTAGTCAACTTTTTGTTGTAGTAATGTGACAACATGTGAGACATACACTCATATCAAATTTTAAGTATGCGATGCGTTATTTTTAACGACAGTCACTGTGCTGTACATTGGGTCTCCAGAATGTATTTATTTTTATAAATGAACGTTTGTACCCTTTGACCCACATCTCCCATTTTCCCCTACTCCCTAGCGTCAGGTAACTACAATGCTACTCCCGGGTACTATGAGTCCAATTGTTTTATAGGCTCCATACATAAGTGAGATTATGCATCATGCAGTATTTGTCTTTCTGTGTCTGGCATATTTCACTTGGCATATTGTTCTCCAGGTTCATCTGTGTGTCACAAATGCCTAGATTTCCTTCTTTTATAAGCCTGAGTAATATTCCATTCTACATACACACACACACACACACGTGCATGCACACACACAAACACACACGTCTTGCATTTTAAAATTTTCTTTATTCATTTAGTTGGCATTTAGGTTGTCTCATTATCTTGGCTACTATGAATAATGCTGCAATGAACATGAGAGTGCAGATATTTCTTTGAGATAGTCATTTTATTTCCTTTGGATATAAGCCCAGAAGGAAGACTTGGATCACATGAATTTTTTTGAGAACCCTCTAAACTAATTTCCATAATGGTTATACCAATTTACATTCCCACCAACAATATGCAGGGTTCCCTTTTTCCATGCCCCAATCAACATTTGTCTTTTGATTTTTTAATAATAGCTGTCTTAAGAGGTATGAGATTATATCTCATTGTGGTTTTGATTTACATTTTCCTAATGACTAGTGATGTTGGGCATCTTTTCATATACCTGTTGGCCATCTGTATGTCTTCTATGGAATGTCTTGTACAAGAATGCGCATATTGGCCTAATTCACAGTAGTCAAAGACTGGAAACAAATGTCCATCAGCAGGTGAATAGATAAGCAAGTCGTAGTGTATCCATATAATGGAATGATACTCAGCAACTAAAGGAATGAATGACTGGTATACACAGCAACATGGGTGAATTTCAAACTCATAGAACTGGAAGAAGGCAGACACAAAAGAAGACATACTGTATACGACCATGTATATAAAATTAAGAAAACGTAAATTAATCTATAGTGACAAAGCAGATCAGTGACTGTCTGAAGTGGAGGGATGGATGGACTGCGATAATGATGTTATTTCCTTTGGATATAAGCCTAGAAGGAAGATTGTTGGACCGCATGAATTTTTTTGAGAGTCCTCTATACTAATTTCCATATTGGCTATGCCAACTTACATGAGAATGACATGAGAAAATTTTTAGAGACACGAGGAAACTGACATGAGAAAACTGTTGAAGGTGATGACTATGGCGTGTTTTTTTCACTAGGATATACATTTGTCAAAATTAATCAGATGTATACTTTAAATGGCTGCCGTTTATTAATTTGTTTTTTAAAAATTAAATGTAGTTTTTGTATGCCTTGTTGACTTTCTTTCCTGAATAATTCAGTTCAAAGCCATTGTGTGGGACCAGGAAGGGAGGCATCCTTGCAGGGAAGCCATAGCAGAGCAACAGTAGCAGCCCAGCACCAGTTGCTGGACCCTGAGAGTAGGATGACAAAGGCATCTGGGTTGCTTGGTGTGGAATGCTGGAGTTTGGGAAGGGTGAGGAGGCTGCTGCATTAGATGTCAAGGGAGGTGGCGGTTAGAGAAGATCGGAAATATATAGTGGGGGAATCATCTAATAAGTAAAGATAATGACAACAGTGGGAGCCAGGATCCTCAGTACAAGGGAGTTACAGATTGGAAAGAAAGAAAACAAGAAGGATCCCCAGGTTGTTGGATTAAAATTGGAAGTGTTCATGTGAGCTCATGGCATTCAATCAGCAGATTGATGATAGATAGATGATAGATAGATAGATAGATAGATAGATAGATAGATAGATAGATAGATAGATATAGATAGATGATAGAAGAAAAAAGGGGGCAATTTGTATGTATATGACTGTGTAGGTGCTAACAAGTGATCCCAATAGCAGTGAGCACACCTGTGAGCACCAAATGTTGGTTCTATTCTCCACTAAAAAGAACCAGGGTGAGTTCCAGGACTGGACAGGGGAAAAAATGAGCCTGGAACATTTTCTTTTTCTAGAAAGTAAGAAAATGCTCAAAGAATGATGTGGACATGACAAAACGACACACAAGATAGGTTGAGGGGGCTGTAACTAGCTATACTTGTGACATTTTGAACATCAAAATGACTAAAGGTAGTAATGGATTATAACTCGTTGAATAAAATAGGAGTTTATGCATTCATATGATATAAATAAATGAGTATATAAATGGGAAATAACATAATACCAGATAAAGAAAGGGGGGAAGACACAACATCAATAAGGGTACCTGATCTCAAACCAGGCAAACTGGCGACCAAAGGGAGGCCCAAACTTTACCTGTACAATGACCATTTGCATACCTAATCCTGAATTGTATCCCATATCTTTAAAATAAAAAAAGATAAAAACAACAACAAAAAAATACAGAAAGAATGATAGAACGAGAAAAATCAGCATTTTGCCACCATTATAATAAAAAATTAATTCAGTCTAGAAATATCAATGGATACTAAAAATAGTGAAGAAATGTGATATTTACATACTTCAAACTACCTCTCCACAAAATATTTATTAGTTACAGATTTTTAAAAGTAATTTCATAATGGAACAAGCTTGCAGACATCACCCTAACCAAAGGATCAAAGTTAACATCATCTGTAATGGGAAAAAAATCAAAATCATATGCTACCTGAAACAATGAGACCATAACATTACTTTTGCCAAATGCCAAAAATGTGTAGCCTGATTCTAACCATAAGAAACACCTGACACACCCAAATAGAGGAATATACTGCTTCCCCAAGAATGTGGCCTGTAATATTCAAAAGTATCACAGTCATGAAAATCAAGGAAAAGCTGAGAAATTTTTTCACAATAAAGTAACATGACAACTAAATGTAACACGTGATTCTGGACTAGATCACTTTGCTATAAAGAACATTAATGAGACAACTGGCAAAATTTAAATGGGGTCTGAGAATAAGATGGTAGAATATGTTAACATTAAAATATTGATTTTGAGAGTTGTTTTGCAGTTAGAATTAAGAAGAATGGCTATGTTTGTAAGAGTTACACATCAAAGTATTCTGGTATGATAGGACATCATTTTGACAACATACCTTCAAATGGTTCTGGGTATAAAAGTTCTTTATCCTATTCTTGTAATTTGTAAATAAATTTGAAATAATTTTTTAAAAGTTATATTTAGAAAAAATTCATATGAAATAGTAATATTGAACAAATGTCATTTTACATATTGAAAAATTAGAATAGAAGTTGTGGATGAGTAATTCAAAAAAGAATGTTTGAAATACTATTGCTCATTATAAAAATTGACTGCCTGTGTTGATAATTGCAACCAAAATGGGAAATGTGAGTATACTTATTATATGAAATACAGAATTCTTAAAATTTGTAGATGTATTAGAAAATATAGTATTATAATTTTAAAAACCAACTTTAATTCCTAATCATACAGATAGACCAGGTGCCTTCCTTGATTTCACAATAGTGATACAACCCACCTGACAACTTTTAGAATGAATTTCAGGTAACACTTGTGAGAAGGCAATCCGTGTGAGAATGTCAAACAGCTGTCAGATGGTTGATTCTTATATACACTTGATTTTAGCCCTAAATTAGATATTTGGTTATTAGTAAGACTTCTCCAGCCTGATTTACTGGTCTAACCTGTCTCCGGCAGTAATTGTTAGCTGTAAACTGAAATTATGTAGGTCACATGAGGATCAGTATGGCAGTTTCTCCACCTGCATATTTCTCATACCGTATCATTGTAATTTACTTTTTAATTGTGCAATTATTTTAAAGAAGGTCAAGAGAATGTAGCAAAGAGTTCACTTAAAGGTAGTTTCATATTAACATTCCAAAGCCCTTGTATGTCCTTGGATTACACACAGTATTTGATGATTCACAATGTAGTAGCACCCATTCACTACCATGTTTCCTTAAATCACGCAGTAAGCAAATAATAATTATATGTCTATTGTTGGCCTGGGATTGCACTCCCATTGGTCCTTGAAATTGCTTCTTTTTTGAGTCAGAGTCTCATTCTGTCACCCAGACTGGAGTGCAGTGGCATGCTCACAGCCACTGCAGCCTCCACCTGCTGGGTTCAGGCAATCCTGCCTCAGCCTTCCAGGTAGCTGGAACCACTGATGCACGCTACCACATCTGGCTAATTTTTAAATTTTACTGTAGAGATGAGGTCTTGCCAAGTCGTCCAGGCTGGCCTAGAACCCCTGGGCTCAGGCAGTCCTCTTGCCTCTGCCTCCCAAAGTGCTGTGATTACTGCTGTGAGCCACTGTGCCCGGCCAAAATTGCTTTTTGACTAATGTGATACTCCTAATATGAATGTTTGAATAGACTCAAAATCTGTTAGACAGTATTATAACTGGGTTCCGACTGCAGAAGTTTTCAATCCACACTTCCAGAGCTGTGATTTCTGAAAACTATCCCAGACCCCAAGCAAAGTCTGTTCAAGTCCTATAGTTAGGCACTTTCTGTTCCCTGTTCCCACGTACAAGCATATCTTTGGAGGTTTTCAGTTCTAAACTATCACAATAAAATGAATATAGCAATAAAGCAAGTTACATAAATTTTTTGGTTTCCCAGTGCATATAAAAGTTATGTTTACATCATACTGTAGTCTATGAAGTATGAAAAAGCATTATGTCTAAAAAAATAATTCATATATATTTAAAAGTATTTTTTATTTTATTTTTTTATCTGCCAATTTATTTATTTACTTTTTATTTTAAAGATGTGGTTTGTAATCCAGGGTAAAAATATTTTCTTGTGAAAAAATGTTAATGACCATCTGAGACTTCAGCTAGTTGAATCTTCTTGCTCATGGAGGATCTTGCTTCCATGTTGATGGCTGCTGGTAGTTTAAGGTTGGCGGGCCTGTGGCAATTTCTTAAAATAATGCAACAATAAAGGTTGCCGCATTGATTGACTCTTCCTTTCACAAAAGATGTCTCTTAGCATTCAGCCACGGTAGAACTCCCATGAATGACGAATGTTCTTAATGGCATCTAGAATGGTAAATCCTTTCCAGGAGGTTTTCGGTGGACTTTTCGCACCTCTGTCACAGGAATCACTGTCTATGGCAGCTCTAACCTTACTAAGTGTATTTCTTAAATAATAAGACTTGAAAGTAGAAATTACTCCTGGGTTGTGGAATGGATGTTGTATTAGCAGGCATGAAAACAACATTAATCACCTTGTATATCTTCATCTGCCCTTAAAGTCGCCAGTTGCATTAGCCCCTAGCAGAAAAGTCAGCCAGTCCTTTGAAGCTTTGAAGCCAGGCATTGAATTTTCTTCTTGGCCACAAAAGTCCTACATGGTATTTTCTTCCAAAAGAAGTCTGTTTCATCTACATTGGAAATCTGTTATTTAGCGTAGTCACATCAATGACCTTAGCTAGATCTTCTGGGTGACGTGCTGCTGCTCCCACATCAGTACTTGCGGCTTCACCTCGTACTATTATGTTATGGTGATGGCTTCATTTCCTAAACCTCGTGACCAATCCCCGCTAACTTCCAACTTTTCTTCTGCAGCTTTCTCACCTCTCTCAGCCTTCACAGAACCGAAGAAAGTTAGGACCTGGCTCTGGATTAGGCTTTGGCCTAAAGGAATGTTGTGGCTTGTTTGATCTGTCTAGACCAATAGAATTTTCTCCTTATCAGCAATAAGGCTATTTTGTTTTCTTATCTGTGTATTTACTGGAGTACCATTTTTAATTTTTTTCAAGAGTTTTTTCTTTGCATTCACAACTTGCCTGTTTGGCAGGAGAGGCCTAGCTTTTGGCCTATTTTGGCTTTTGACCTGCCTTCCTAAGCTTGATCATTTCTAGTTTTTGATCTAAAGTAAAAGATGTGTGACTTTTCCTTTCACTTGAACATTCAGAGGCCATTGTACAGTTATTAATTGGCCTGCTTTCAATATTGTTTTGTCTCAAAGAATAGAGGCCAGAGGAGAGAGAAAGAGATGGGGGAACAGCAAGTCGGTGGAACAGTCAGAACACATGCAACATTTATTAAGTTCCATATCTGGGTATGGTTTGTGGCAGCCCAAAACAATTGAAATAGTAATATCAAAGACCACTTATCACAGATCACCATAACAGATATGGTAATAACGAAAAAGTTGGAAATACTGCGTGAATTACCAAAATGTGACTCTGGGAGGACATCAGCACCTGCTGTGGGAAAAAATGGCCCCAATAGATGTTCTCAACACAGACTTGCCACGAAGCTTTAATCTGTAAAAAGCACAGATCTGTGAAGTACAATAAAGTGCAATAAAGGAGGTACTTATTTCCCACTGCTCATATGTATCACACTGACTTGTAATCTTGTAACTGTGGCTCTGTAATATGTTTCCTTCTCCAAGAGTGAATTTTTTGAAGGTAGATCACAGTGTGTATTTCAATTCCCAGACATATGGCCTGGAAGTATTGAATGAAAGTTTATTGAAGGGGTGGATGGCCATAACATAACCTTGCAAATGATATGTTGGGGTTTTGTTGTTGTTGTTTTTGCTTTGTTTTTAATACGTATTCCTCTCTCCAAATTTCTAATCAAGGTCAAAGGAGCTAACGCTAGAGGAATAAATATCGAGTCACGATCTTCAGAATCTATCTAGATCTTTATTTCACAAGCTTTCATTTTCTTGTTTTGTTTTTCTGAAACATAGAATGACATAAACTTTTCTAAAATATAGAGTGAATTTTCAGTAAGTGCATATTTAGTTATTTATTAGTTCTTTAAATACCTTCCTGAGCTACTAAGGAATAATCTTTCTAGTAGCTATTAGTTAAATTTTATTTAAAGTTAAATTTGCTTTAAACTAGATTGGGTTTTATTTCAATTACAGAGGCCAAACATACCTACAGAATATACTTAAGTGGTGGGAAGAATTGGAATGAAAATGGCAGAGCTCAAATGAATAAATTCATTTCATTTCCTCCAGGCTGTGTTGTGGCTGATGCTTTTATAGAGACAAATTTTTATACTGTGGTGTGGTCAGCTACTTCATTTAATGATGTATATTATTGATCACTTGAAGTGGATTTCCTGTTAAACCAGATGGAAGTGGAATCATCATTCTAATCTTTGAGTTATTTAAAATTAATACCAACTGCGAGGTTCATAAAAACAATTTGTTCATTTAATTGCCTTCCAGATGTGATAATTCAAAGCAATATGTCAATACATTTACCTATATGAGAAGTAAGCAATGATTTAGAAACTGACTACCTAGAAGTGTTTATTTGGGGGACTTAAAAAAAAGGAAGAAAATAGAACATAAAAATGAATGCAAATTTAATCATTATTATTAATATAAAATCAATTGAGAATTATCTTTTTACTTTAATATTTTAGTCAAAATATTTCTATGGAAAGTTTATTTAAAAAATCATTCCTTGTGCTTATAGTCTTTTGCTAAACAGGGTGCTTCTTCAGTGTCTAATCAAGCCCCATCATAATGGGATCTTGGAGAGGGATTACAGTCCTCTGTAAGTCAAGTACTCAATATCCTTTCCAGTAATTTTGAAAGTGAGAAATAATTGTGAAAATATGTCTAGGCACATTGAATAATACTTGCTAGAGTTTTCATGTTGAAAAAAAGACATATAGCTGTAGTGGCTCACGCCTATAATCCCAACTACTTGGGAGGCTAAGGTGGGAGGATCACTTGAGGCCAAGAGTTTGAGGGTGTAATAAGCTATGATCATGCCACTGCACTCCAGCCTGGGTGATAGAGACCCCATCTCTTCAAAAAAACAAAATGACATAAAACACATTTTGGTATTCTAAGCCCCATTCACAAAATTTCTGGAGGTCATAGTTAGGGACAAAACTAAGAATGGAACCTAAATTCTTGTCTTCTGTTTTATCTCTTGTAGGTAACTCCTTTTTTTCCTTTACCAGTGTAAAGTGGGCTAGAGGAGGTGAGGAAGCCATTCAGTCAGGAGAATAAACTAATGAAAATATTTGATGCCTAGGGCTTATGTTTATTATTTGCAAAGCCAGCAAAGTTATAGTTTGAGAAATTCTAACAAATCTTTCAAAAGAAAAGTGGGCTTATTGAGAAATATAATTGCCACATCTCTAAAAAAAAAAAATTATATCATCTACAGGAACACTTGGTTTTATAAGCTCCATATGGATTTTTTGTTACTACATTTAGCAATGTTTTAAAATAAAGATTTTTGGAAGTTTGTTAATGATATCATTATTTCAGAATGGAGTAAGATTTCCATAGATAAGTATGTCAAATTTATATTCAGCACTATATTTGTTACTTCATCACTCCAGATTATAATCAGAATGAATAGATTTCTGTTTCATTCTATGCAAAGAAAACTGATGTAAGGGAAATAATGTTAATCTCAATTTTAAATTAGGTAAAGTCCCCATGTGAAAACTGTGGTTCATCTTATATGACAGTCTTTAGTATTTCCAGCTGCTTTCTTTTCCTAATCAAAACATTTGCTCACAATAGCAGCTGCCTCTATGTCTTGTTTTTAAACCATTTGCAACAAATCAAACAGGAACAAAGTGTCCACAGTAGGAAATCTCAGGCTTCCGGGACTTGTAAGTTATAAAACATCAAAATAAGGAAAAAAAAAAAAAAAAATAGGAGGCAAATTCACAAGTCATTTTTTTTTACCTTAAAGTTTTGTTTCATAAAGTCCTAAAAAATAAAATTTACAATCAACACTAATATAACATAGTCAACAAATTTATAATAGTTTATAGAATAGATAATTTTAAAATAGTATATCAGAAATGCATATTACAGTGCATAGTTTATGCATGCAAATGAAATATTTTGGGAAAATAGAAGATAGAGGCTGAATTTCTCATCTCGTAGTAAATTAAAATTATCCTGAGCCATTATCTATGTCAGGGTTATGAAGCTGCATTAATAAAAGTTAATATCCTACATATGACTTTATGCTTTAGATGGTATTTGACTTAGATATATGACATCAAACTGAATTGATGTGCACCATTATTTTGGAAACATTTTATAGTCGACATTTGCCAAAGAATGCTTCTTCTATTTAAATCCTTTTAAGAGTCCAATGTTTGATATTGACAAATTTTGCACGGCTTGAGAAGTATATATTTGATTTTCAATGTTAATGCTAAATTTTTGTAAAGAACTTTTGTCTCTTTATAAGTATCATTGTATCCAAGTGAAAAAAGTATAAATGCAATTTAGGTCAGGCTAACATATCTTACTTAATTTAAACATTAAAAGCTGTGTGTTTGAAAGATCTTAATCGCCACATGTTCTGCAGATAAAAACCAGACAAACAATACAATAAAACATCATGCACCCCATAGAAGTCGGAATAGCCAATTACTTAAAAATTTCACCATCTGCTCTCACTGAAGCAGCAAGACAGGCATTTCCCTGTGTTACAAACCATGATAATCAGAAAGTAACAGAATGAGAAATGCTAACACCATTTCCCCCCTTTCTTATTTGCTGCAGTGGCTCTTAATGAAAACTTGAGTATACAAACAAAGGAAAGGGGAGGATATTTCCCCACCCCACGTCCTAATGAGTGCTTATATTCAGTAATCGCTCTTTGCTGCCCTGGGCAGCATGACATTGCCTCAATTGGCCACGCACAGCTATTATTCTGGAGGCAGCTAGTGAAGTACCCTATCCATCTGCTTGCTTTTTCATGGGCTGCTGCTTTCCTTGATGTTGACAGCTGTCTTAATATTCCTGGGCCACCTGCCACACAGTAAATACTGTGCTCTAAGATGATACAGAAGTGTATCCTTCTGGTGGACTTTTCAGAACAAAAAAGCTTAGCATTTCTAAACTACTCTCGCCTCCTGGTTTCAGTGCTTCAAGGATTAGCAACTTCTGTCTATCCTCATACCTTTGGGGAGAATTGTACTTATGTCTTGGGAACGATATTTCAGTTATCGTGTGAGGAACTTCAGGTTTTCTCATATGCCACACACATTATAGAATTGCAGTCTTTTTGTGGAAGTCAGGTAGTCATAGGAGATGAAGAGAACATGTTGACAGTCGTCTCCCCTAGTGAACCTTCCAGGAACCCTTTAGACCAGGGGTCCCCAGCCCCTGGACCATGGAGAGGTTCATAGCCTGTTAGAAACTGGACACACACCCAGGAGGTTAGCAGCAGGTGAGTGAGCAAAGCTTCATCTATATTTACAGCCACTCTCCATCACTCGCATTACCACCTGAGCTCCACCTCCTACCAGATCAGCAGCAGAATTAGATTCTCATAGAAGCACAAACCCTATTGTGAACTGTGCATGCGAGATGCATCTAGGTGGCATGTCCCCTGTGAGAATCCAATGCTTGATGATCTGAGGTGGAGCTGAGGCTGTGATGCTAGTGCTGGGGAGTAGCTGCAAGGAGAGATCAATATTAGTAGTGAGGTTTGACTGCAGAGACCATAATAAATCAATTGCTTGCAGACTCATATCAAAACCCTATCAGTGAGTGGCGAGTGAGTTGATGTACTTCAATTGTCCGTTTCATCTGGTGGTTGACTTTAAGTCAGAATCCAACACTTATTTTAGTATGTGTGTGGCCCACCATTATTTTATTTACCACTTCTATCCGTGCCCTCTTTTTTTAAAATATGGTGAGTTATTTACTTATCATTATATATTACAATGTAATAATAATATAAATAAAGTACACAATGAATGTTATACACTTGAATTATCCTGAAACCATACCCCCCACCCCGGTCTGTGAACAAATTGTCTTCCATGAAACTGGTCCCTGGTGCCAAAGAGGCCGGGGACTGCTACTCTAGACTAAGTTGGGGATCCAGCCTATGTCTGCCCACAGAAGAGTGTCCCCTGTCTTATCCTATTTGCTTATCTGTTTCCCCTATCCAGCTCGCTCCTTGAGGGCAAGCAATTGGTCTTTCATCACTGTGTCTCTAAGAATGAGTCCACATCTGACACATAGTGAACACCTAAGGATAGACCCAGAGTTTGTGGAATCTGAAGTTTTTAGAATTTGGGGGCCTGCTTTAAAGAAAAAGGACTTAAGAATAAGAATAAAAATTAAATACAAAACTGAATATTTATATAGAATGAGAAAACAAATCATGCAAATTACCAATTTTAAATGGCTGCCATACTATAAATGTAACAAAGTCTAGAGAAACAATATATATATATTTTTAAATGAACTGCCGGGCACGCCCCTATAATACTTTTTTCTTACATTTTTGGTAGCATACTCCTTGATAGTCTTTCATATGACAATAATTTTCTAATATAGTTTTCTATAAAAATAATCAAAAGATAATTTAATCTTCCCAGTAGTTGTTTATCTTACTTATTATTGATAGGCTGTATAAAACAACACTACACATACACATATACACACACACTCACTATTTGTGATATAGCTACAGGCTTGTGCCCTATAAACAAGAATTCCAATAAATTCTATTTTACATAATTGATATCAAAGAAAAAATGCATTCACTGTTATTAAAAATTGTATCTACTGCATTGTTGAACATATTACTGTTATTAAAGAAGTTACACCAAAAAGGGTCCATTCTTCCTTTTGCAACTATATCTTCTGATGCCTGGAATAATTTTCCACATGCTATCTGCTGCTACTGTGCATTTCAAATCTTATCTCACCCCTGACATTCAGTGTCAGGGATAATATATTGAATGTGTACATGTCTTGATAGACCTCTGGCCTTGCGTGTTGGGAGACATGCTTGGTGAGTTGCACAGTGGACATGTTGCAATTGAAGCAATTACTATACTTTGGAGAGGCTGAAAACCATTTAAATCTAAACTAAATGTTTTCCCAGTTCAAATTCCCAGGCAGATTCCCAAATGCTCCCCATAACTCTAACACCAACTAACTGTAGGAGAGTGTGATAGAGTGCGATGGAGGAAAATTCTAACTGGAAACTGATTGTGGTCTTCATCAACTTAATCACATTAAAATATTTTATTTAAATTAATTTTTAAGCCGGGCTCGGTGGCTCAGCCTGTAATCCCGTGCCTTTGGGAGGCTGAGGTGAGTGGATTGCCTGAGCCCGCGGGTTCGAGACCCGCCTGGGCAAGCAAGACCTCATCTCTACAATAAATCAAAAAAAAAATTAGCCGGGAGTGGTAGCGCGCGCCTGTAGTTCCAGCTACTTGGAAGGCTGAGGCGGAAGGATCGCCAGAGCCCAGCAGGTCGAGGTTGCGGTGGCCGGGAGCAGCCACTGCACTCCAGTCTGGGCGACAGAGTGAGACTCCAACTCAAAAAAAAAAAAAAAAATTAATTTTTAAGAGACAGGGTCTCACTGTGTTGCTTGAACTGCATGATGATGGCTCACCTCTGCCTCGACCTCCTGGGCTCAAGCAATCCTCCCATCTTGATTTTTGAGGTAGCTGAGACTACAGACATGCACCTCCATGCCTGGCTAGTTTTTTGACTTTTTGTAGAGACAAGGTCTCCTTATGTTGCCTAGGGTGGTCTCGAACTTCTGGGTTCAAGTGATCCTCCCACCATGGCCTCCTAATGTGTTGGGATTACAGGTGTAACCTATTGTGCCCAGTTACTTGTGTAAGTTTGTAAAAAATACAGGCCCAGGGACCACATTGCCAAAGTCACATTGGGAAAGATGTGCCAATGAGAGCCCTGGAACTTGAATTTTATCAGTTTCACAGTAAACGTGCTTCCGTAAACGTGCTTCTCTCGGAAGCACTCACCAAAAGTCCAGGGAATAACCAGATGAATGAATGAAGACAACTGTGACAAACTAGTATCTCTAAGGTCTTTACAACTCTAAAATTTGACATTTTTACAAACTTCCTAATGCAATCTTAGAACTTGATGAGTTCAAATTATAAGAATGAAAGACATCTAGAAAACTGATAAATACTAGATAAAGCAAAGAAAGGAAAATTCAAGTGTTATTGTTTTACGGCTTTAAGCTGATTTTTTTATAGACAAAGTTTGCCTTACTGGAGGCATGGCACTATTTGTATTTAAAATTCCTTCAAGTGCTGTGCTTTGCTATGCCACAGAGTGAAGATCACTGTACTGTTAGATATTGTTTGTTTCCTTCATGACGTAGTTGCTC
>CAUYQG010050685.1:0-23214 GCA_963574415.1 Tarsius wallacei | reverse complement strand
CTCAGCCTCCCAAGGCGCGGGATTACAGGCTGAGCCACCGAGCTCGGCTATACATTTTCTAATACTTGTAACTGGTGGCCAAAAAATCACCTTCCACCCATATTATCAAAATATGGGTATTTAAATACAATATATTCACATATTAAATTATCAGCATTTTTAATCACTGATAAATGCTATGGTAAGTATAATAATACCAACCATCCCCCCACCCAAAGATTTCCACATCTTAATTTCTGGAACCTGCGAATATGTCTTACATGCAAAAGAGACTTTGCAGATGTTACTGAGTTATGAATCTACGGATATGGACATTATCTTACTCTCTCTGGGTGGGCCCAATATAATCACTAAGATCCCTATAAAAGGAGGGAAGTTCAAAGTTTGTGACAGGAATGTCATCAAGGAAGCAGAGGTGAGTGTGATGCTGGATAACAAACCAAGGATAGTGAGCAGCCACTAGAAGCTGGAAAAAACAAGTAAATGGATTCTCCCCTAGAGCCTCCAGAAGGAATACAGCCCTACCTGCACATAAGTTTTTCCTAATTAAAACTGATTTTATACTTATTCCCTCTAGAACTGTAAGATAATAAATTTGTGTTGTTTAACCCAGTATATTTATGGCAATTTTTGTTACAGCAGTAATATAAACTAATACCACAAGCATAGACATAAACTCAAAATGTTTTTTATGACTGGATCTCTGATGTCACAGAACAGTGTTTATGTGGAAAAAAATAAAAGCTCAGTATAATAAAAGCAATAATCATCATGTTTCAAAACTGCAAACCAGTAAAGGTGATAATAATAATAATAATAATAAAGACTGTATAGTCATTTAGTGGTTTTCAATAGGCACACAGAAATTTATTTCATTCATACATGACACATGTTGTGATAAACGAAGGTCAGCATACTGATTTCTGGGTGTACTTTAGTTTCAGATGAACAACCACCATATTTTATGAGTGTATCTTTGTACCACTCACTATACAACACCCCGAATAATCCCCCCAATCGGATCCTTTGAAACAGATCCAATCAATGCCTTTAGAAAACTTAAGCGAAAAAAAAAAGAAACACACACACACACACACACACACACACACTCATATACACACACACAGTCAGAAAAAGATAACTCTTACTCTACATAAGTTAAAAGTAAAAACGTTGGCCGGGCGCGGTGGCTCAAGCCTGTAATCTCAGCACTTTGGGAGACCGAAGCGAGAGGATTGCCTGAGCCCGCGGGTTTGAGACCAATGTGGGCAACATGGTGAGAACTCATCTCGGCAATAAAAATTAAAAAAAAAATAAGCTGGACGTGGCAGCACACGCCTATAGTTCCGGCTACTTGGAAGGCTGAGGCGGAAGGATCTCCAGAGCCCGGCAGGTGGGCGCTGGGGTGGTGGTAAGCATGTCACTGCACTCCAGCCTGGGCAGTGTGAGACTTCAACTCCATAAATAAATAAATAGATAAATAAAAACATTAATATTACAATTTAAAAGTAAAGTCCAATACATTTCTGGATTTTCTCATGGTAACTACTTTAATATTTTTAAATGAAATATCAACTATGTATTTTCCTAAAATATTGTTATATATAAAAACAAAACAGCAACAACACATTTGTATTTCTGCTTTGCTGATACATGCACTGACACACCACAGATATGTTACACTTAATCATAGTAAGATTTTTAAAATGTAATATTTAACCAATTGATTACCTTATTTTTCACCTTTATAAACAGCATGGTTCCCCTAGTTATTGAGTATAACATACATTATTGTGATGTCTCTAAAAAGCAAATTGATTATTTAAAAAAATAAGATATAGCTATCTATGATTTAGCCAACAGAGTTGCACAAGGTATTCTCCCCAAATTCCCACTGAATGTGTAATACATCTTTGATGCATTTGAATAAACTTAAATTCAGCACAAGATCTATCTTCCAAAATCAGATAAGAAATCACTGAAAACTATTCAAGTCAACAAAGTTAAGATTAATGCAAGAGTAAACAATTAAAATCAAGACATTACTACAATGTTTTAGAGTTAATCAATATCTACACAAACGTCATAGGCGTATCACGAGATCTCAGTTTCTTCAAAAAATAATCACTAGTACTTGCTGAATTTTTACTATGTGTTGGGCACCAGAGTAAGCAATGCAGTGCATTAGTTTTTTTTTTTAGTGAAAATACAATCATTTTTCCCACTTTACCAATGAGAAACAGTTGGTGCAGAGAAGAGGCAGTCCTCCAAGCCAGATTTACCTTGTACGCAAGCTTGTGTTCTTAACCACCTGTCTGTACTAATGCTGGTAGGTTTGGATGACCCTTCTTTTTTTGGGGGGGGGGGGGCTCAAGGTCTCCCTCTGTCTCCCAGACTGGGCTCAGGCACTTTTTCTGCCTCAGCCTCCAAAGTAGCTAGAACTGCACGCATACATCATTGTGCCCATTTAAAATTGTATCTGTTTCTTAGTTATAAGTAACATAAAGTAGTAAATTCTTTGACCACAGAGTTACATTCTGCAAATATAATACATTTAAAATAATTTTTATTAGGTTGAAATTATATTCTAAATTTTAAAAATTGAAAAATGTTGATTTTTGATATATTAAAATTATCAGTAATGTTAAGGACAGGATTTAAAAGTTAACTTTTTTCAGTGATAATTTTTACTCTAGAGGCTGTGTAGTTGTTAGAGACCAAATATCTGTGATGCATCTTATAATTTAACATAGAAATTCCATTTTATTAATCAAGATCAAATCTAATTATTTGAATTAACATTCTGCATACTACCTTCTTTATTTAATTCAGTAGCACCCTGCTTGAATCTTGGTGAAATAGAATAAGAGGTTCTGGAAGATATATTGGATTTTAAAATAGTTAAATAATTAACAATAAGTTTTCATATAAAGAGTATAAATCGATTAATATTTTATTTCCCTGATACATATTGATAAAAATTTTTAGGATTATATTTAATACTATTATTGTCATTATTACTATGTAATATTCATAAAATGTTTACTAAGTACTAGTAATGGTGATAGACACTATATACACATTTCAGTTAATGTGCACAAGAACTCTAACATAAATATTAATGTTATCTCCATTTTTCAGAAAAGTACAGCTAGTACTTACTGTGGACTATCATTTGCTATCTCAATTCTAGTGCTCCAAGAAACATAAAAAAAGTGGAATAAAAAAAATTGACTCTGTGTTTATGGAGTTTTTACTCTGGTATATTTCTCATAATTTTTTCTGAAAAAGTTCTATGAATTATTGCTATACTATACCATGTTGAAAGACAACTTTGTTCTCATATCCAGATGAAAGATATAAGGCAGAATTACCTGAGTGTAATGATTTATATCAGAATATGTCACAGTATTTAGGAATTTCCCATTTTTTAATTTATTTCCTATAATAAGAATTAAAATAAATAACCAAAGAAATTATTTTGTTCTCCAATATTAAAACAATGAGATGATATTCTGCTTAAGTATTGAAATTATTTTTATTATATGGAATAAATTATTTTATTGACAGAAATTCTTTTTTCCCTTTTTTATTAATTTTAAAAATGTGGGGAACAATTCAGAATTAGATATACAAGTGGTCAGTGTACAGGTAAAGTTTGAGCCTCCCTTTGGTACTCACTTCACCTGGTTTGAGATCAGGTACCTTTATTGATTTATATGCACCCCCTCCCACCCCTGGAAGTTTCTAGCTATTGCCAATCCCTTTCTCACAGTTTATGGTAAAGGTTCAGGGTCTAGTTATGAGTGAGAACATGTGGTACTTTGTTTTTTTTATTTCTTGAAATATCACTGAGTATGATAGACTATAAATCCATTCAAGTTGCTGTAAAGTCCATAATTTTGTCCTATTTTATGGCTGTGCTATATTAAATGGTGTATACATACCACAATTTTTTTACCCTGTCCTATTTTGACAGGCAGCATGGTTGGTTTCATGTTTTTGCAATTGTGAATAGTGCTGCAATAAGCATATATGCATGAGAAAGTATCTCTTTTGTAGAATGATTTGAGTTCCTCCAGGTATATTCCCAATAGGGGGAATTCTGGGTCATATGGAAGGTCAATTTCTAGTTCCTTTTTTTAATTTTATGATTTCTTTTTTGAAATTTTTATTTTAAAGATGTGGGGTACAATTCAGGGTTAGGTATACAAATGTTCATTATGCAGGTACCTTTGTTGATGAAGTATGCCCCTCCCATGGCAGTTTCCCACTACTGTCAGTCCTTTTTGCCCAGGCTGGAAAGCAGTGGCACACTCACGGCCAACCCAGTGTTGACCTGCTGGGGTCTGAAGATCCTTCTGCATCATCCTTCCAAGTAGCTGGAACTACAGGTGTGCGCTCCCATGCCTGGCTAATTTTTTTAAAAATTTATTGTAAGACGAGGGCTCAGCAAGTTGCCGGGGCTGGTCTCAAACCTGCAGGCTCAGGCAATCCACTTGCCTTGGCCTCCCAAGTGCTGGGATTACGGGCTGAGTCACCCATCCCAGCTGCCAATCTTTTTCTTATGGCATTACGATAATCGTTCAAGGTCTGCTCATGAGTAAAACATGTGATACTCCATTCTTCGTTTCTGTGATAGATCACCCAGTATTATAGACTCTAAGTCCATCCAAGTTGCCATGAAGTCCATAATTTTGTCATTCCTTATGTCTGTATAATATTTCATCATGTATATGTACCATTTTTGCATCCAGTCTTTTTACAATGGGCAGCATGGTTGGTTCCATGGCTTTGTATTATGAATAATGCTGCAATTAAACATGTGCATGAAGATATCTTTTTCATAGACCAATTGAGTTTCTCCAGGTATGTTGCCAGAAGGGGGACTGCGAGGTCATATGGAAGGTTGATTTTTAGATCTTTTAGGAATCACCAAACTATTTTTTACAGAGGTTGCACTAGTTTACACTCCCACCAACAGTGTAGAAGTATTCCCTTTTCCCGCGTCCTCTCCAACATCTGTTTTGTTTGTTTGTTTGTTTTGTTTTGTTTTGAGTTGTTGATGATGGACATCCTCAATGGAGTTAGGTGATATCTCAGTGTAGTTTTAATTTGCATTTCTTTGATGACTAATGAGAATGGGCATTTTTTCATGTATCTGTTGGCTGCTCGTATGTCTTCTTTTGAGAAGTGTCTATTAATATCTGTTGCCCAATTTGTAAAGGGGCTTTTTTTTTTTCTTTTTGGCACGTTTGAGTTCCTTGTAGATCCTAGATGTTAGAACTTTGTCAGATATACAGTTGACAAATTTTGTTTCCCAGTCTGTGGTCTGTCTTCCTGCTCTTTTGATGGTTTCTTTGGCTTTGCAGAAGCTTGTCAGTATGATGAGGTCCCACTTGTCTATCTTATCTCTTGTAGTGTGGGCACTTGGGATTTTGATCAGGAATTGGTTGCCATTTCTAATTTCCACAAGAGTTTCTCTTACATTTTCTCAGGTTCTTAAAGTTTGATGTTTTATGTTTAGGTCTATGATCCATTTAGAGTTGATTTTTGTGTATGATAATAGATGGGAGTCTTGTTTTAATCTTCTGCATGTGGTCAGTCAATTTTCCCAACACCATTTACTGAATAGGTTCTCCTCTCCCCAGTGGTTGATGGTGGAGGCTTTGTTGAAGATGGGTTGGTTGAGAAATTGAGGTTTTGTCTCTGTAATCTCCATCTTGTTCCATTGGTCTATATGTCTGTTCTGGTAACAATAAAATCCAGCACCCCTTCTTGATAAAAATTCTCGAACACCTAGGCATAGATGGAGCATACTTCAAAATAGTAGGAGCCATCTATGAGAAATTCACAGCCAGCATACTGCTAAACAGATGGAAATTGGAACCATTTTCCCTGAAAACCAGAACAAGACAAGGATGCCCCCTCTCACCCCTCCTGTTCAACATAGTTTTGGAAATCCTAGCTAGAGCATTCAGACAAGATAAGGAGATCAGGGGTATCCAAATAGAAAAAGAGGAAGTCAAGTTATCCCTCTTTACAGATGACATGATGCTATATCTCAAAAAACCAGATCTACAGATTTGACAAAATACCCATTAAAATACCAGCAGCATTCTTCTCATACCTGTAAACAACAATGCAAAAATTAATATGGAAGCACAAATGACCATGAATAGCCAAAGCAGTCCTCAGCAGAAAAAAACAAAGAGGTATCCCACTCCCAGACTTTAAACTTTATTATAAAGCAACAATATTCAAAACAGTCAGGTATTGTTACAAGAATTTCTAGTTCTTTCACACTGTTTTAAATAGAAGATAAACTAGTTTGCATTCCAACCAGCAGTGCAAAAGCATTCCCTTTTATCTGCATCCTCACCAGCAACTGTTGTCTTTTGTTTTATTAATTGTGGTCATTTTTACTGGAGTTAGGTTGTATCCCAATGTGATTTTGATTTGCATTTCTCTGATGATTAGTGAGGCTAAGCACTTTTTCACGTGTCTGTTAGCTGCCCATATGTATTCTTTTGAGAATTGTTTATTCATGTCTTTTGCCCACTTTTTAATGGGGCTGTTTGTTTGTTTCCTTTCGCACATTTTAGTTCCTTGTAGATCCTGGATATTAGGCATTTGTCAGATATATAGCTGGCACATATTTTTTCTACATTCTGTGGTCTGTCTCCCTACTCTCTTGATGATCTTTTGCTTTGCAGAAGCTTTTCAGTTTAATAAGGCCCCACTTGTCTTCTTATGTCTTATGGCATGGACATCTTGGGTTTCAATCAGAAATTGGTTGCCTATTCCAATTCCCACAAGGAATATTTCCTGCATTTTCTAAGATTCTTATTATTTGAGATGTTATGTTTAGGTCGTTGATTCATTTAGAGTTTATTTTTGTGTATGGTGATAGATCGGGGTCCTGTTTCAATTTTCCGCATGTGACCAGCCAGTTTTCCTGACACCATTTACTGAATAGGTTCTCCTCTCCCTAGTAGTTGCTGGTGGAGGCTTTGTCGAAGATGAGTTGGTTAAGAAGTTGAGGTTTTGCTTCTGAACTCTCTATTTTGTTCCATTGGACTCTATGCCTGTTCTTGTACAAGTACCAGACTCTTTTGATAATTGTGGCCTTATAATAAAGTTCAAAGTCTGAAAATGTGATGCCTTCTGCATTGTTTCTTTTGCTGAAGATCGTTTTGGCTATTCATGGTCATTTATATTTCCATATGAATTTCTGTATTTTCATTTCCAGGTCTGTGAAGAATGATATTGACTATTTAATGGGTATTGCCTTGAATCTGTAGATGGCCTTTGATAGGATGGACATCTTAACAATGCTGAGTCTTCCTATCCATGAGCATGGAATATTTTTCCATTTGTTTATGTATTCTTTGATTTCTTTGAGCAATGTTTTATAGTTTTGTTGTAAAGGTCTTTCACTTCTCTGGTTAGAAAGATTCTTTTTTTTTTTTTTTTGTGGCTATTATGTATGGTATGTGATGATGCTTTTTATTTGTTTCTCTGCCTGCTTGTTATTGGTATATAAGAATGTGACTGTCTTTAGAACACCTGTTTTGTTCTCTAAGACTTTGCTAAAGACTTTTATCAGTGCAAGCAGTTTTTTGATGGATTCTCTTGGATTTTTGAGATATAGGATCATATTGTCAGCAAAGAACGATAACTTAACTTCCTCTTTTCCTATTTGGATATCCCTGGTTTCCTTTCTCTTATCTGATTGCTCTGGTTAGGACTTCCATAATGTTGAACAGGAGGGGTGAGAGTGGGCAGACTTGTCTTGTTCCAGTTTTCAGAGGGAATGCTTCTAATTTCTGTCTGTTTAGCAATATGATGGCTGTGGGTATATCACAGATGGTGCTTAACATTGTGAAGTGTATTTCTTCACAATGCCTAGGTGTTCAAGGATTTTTATCTAGAAGCGATGCTGGATTTTTTCAAAAGCCTTTTCTGCATGTCGTGGTATAATCACGTGGGTCTTGTTTTTACATCTGTTGATGTATTTAGTTACAATTATGGTTTTGCGGGTGTTGAACCAGCCTTGTATCCCAGGGATGAAGCCTACTTGGTCATGGTGGATGATTTTTGAGATATGTTGTTCGATCTGATTTGCTAGAATCTTGTTGAGAAGTTTTGCATCTATGTTCATCAGGGATATTGGCCTGTAGTTCTCTGTCTTTGTTGGATCTTTACCTGGTTTGGGTATCACTGGGATGTTAGCTTCAAAGAATGATTTGGGGAGAATTCTGTCTTTCTCAATTGCCTGGAATACTTTCAGTAGGATTGGTCAAAACTCCTCCTCGCATGTTTTGTAGAATTCCACTGGGAAGTCATCTGGTCCAGGGCTTTTTTGTGTGTGTGGTAGTTTTTCTATGATGGAGTCAATTTCCTGGGTTTTTATTAGTCTATTTAGGGTCTCAATGTCTTCTTGTTTCAACCTTGGGAGACAGTGTGATATCAGAAAGTCTTCCATTTCATTTAGATTATTAAGTTTGCTTCCATACAGGTGTGGATACTAATCTCTGATAATCTTTTGTGTTTTGTCGGGGACTGTTGTGACTTGATTTTTTGCAATTCTGCTTGTGTTTTTTTGGATTTTTCTCTCTTTTTCTTGGTCATTCTGGCAAGGGATTCATAAATCTTATTTATCCTTACAAAGATTCAGCTTCATATTTTGTTGAAATAAAAGAGCACTCCCCATCATCACTCTATATAATGATGCAATGGGTATGTGTGTGTACCCCTTGAGTCCAAGACAAAGTAACAGCAATATGGAGAATGCAGAAATGCAGAATGAAATAAAATGGACAAAAAGAATAAAAAATAATTTTTTAAAAAAGCAAAAAGCAATAGCATGCACGCACACACACACGGCAAAACAAAAAGGAAAAAAAAACAAAATCACACAAAAAAACAAAAGACAGGAAAACTGAACACGCACACACACACACACACATACACACCAAAAATGAAGGAAGAAGAAAAAGAGAAAAAAGAAAAAAAAAAGGAGAGAGAGAAAAAGAGGGGGAATGGAAATCAAACCCTCCCATGCACATTCACACACACATACTAAACTAAAACAAGAGAAGAAAAAAGAAAAACTGATAGATGAGCACTCAATCATTCATGTACATATGTAAACAGTAAAGAAAAAAATGAAAGAAGCTAGAAATAAAAAAAAAGAAAGAAAAAATGGAGTAATGCAAATTGAACCCCCATATACACATTCATACACAAAGAAAATTTTTTAAAAAAATTTCCGGGCACTAAGCACTGTATTGTGACAGGTTCTGTAATTGTTCCTCTCAGCTACTCACTGGTAAACCTCTGCTGTCTCCTGCAGTACTGCAGCCTGGTTCAATCTTCCCAGCATGTGGCCCAGGTGGGGAGGTGGGAGTGACAGGGGTGGATGGGGCATCAGTCTTCCCCATTCACTCTCCTATGGTCAGAGGGATCCCCTCCAGTGGGGAGTTATGTGATTGTCCCCGCCTCAGGTGCTGGCAGATGTTGTCCCAGCCAGACTTATCCTGGAGTAGAGTCCTTCTACCGCTACTGACATCCAGGCTCCACCTGGGTTCATCTCTCTTAGTCGTTTCCCAGCCACATGGGTCTGTTGTTCAGAGGATTGTTAGGGAGGAGGGGGTTGGGTCAGCCCAGGACTCCCTGCTGATCTCTTGGGGGTTCTTCCTCATCCTTTTCTGGTTGCAACCTTTATCCCACAGCTGAAAAAAGGTAGGGCGTCTGAAGATTCCACACTCATCCTGTCCCTCTGAAATTTGCACTTTCAGAATATTTCCCCTGGATCATGATTGACCCCAGAGTAGTTAACCTGCCAGTCCCAGGGTCGGTTTGTTGCTTCTTGGTGAGAGTACAGGAGCATGTTCATATCCAGTTTTCAAGATGATGGCAGGGTGCCTGTTTCATCTTCTCCAATGGGACTCTGCTTCCGGCTCCCTACTGAGCACCCTCTGCAGCACTTGCGTCCAGGTTCCAGGCAGTCATTGTGGTGGTGAGGCAGAGCCTGGAGCCTGCAGCCACTTCCAGTAGATTGTTCCCAGGAACGGCTTTGCTGATTTTTAAAAATGGCACTCAGCTTCTATCCCCGAGAAGTGCCAGTGTCCAAGCAGTGCAGCTGCAGCTCCAGTCACTTCACCAAGTGATCCCTGGTCACTTGCTCCTGGGTTCCCATTCAGTCAGCCACTCATATACCCACTTACCCACAGACACGTTCACAAAATTGTCCACATACTCACTCACTCACACAGGGACTCACATAGTCCAATCGACTCCACTGCCATCTTCCCCGATCTCTCTCTTTTTTCTTTTTGAAGGTTGAGAAAGTAGGTTTTATTTAGAGGACAGAAAATCTCCCACGGTGGGAGGGAACCTGAGGGGGCTGACTCCCTATTCTTTCTTGACAGAAATTCTAATGGTTGTTGTCTGACTTCTAGTGAATACACTGCCAATTATCTTTATGTTATGCATTAAATGACTAAAGACGTAGTTATAGTTTTCTAAAAAGCAAAGTTCACAACCTTATACCTCTTGTCCTGGGAAGGCAATTTGCACTTGACTCTGGTGTTCACAAGGAAAAGCAGCAAACATTTTTAATTTTTACTCTTTAATAATGTTTTCTACTTAGACTATAGAGCATTTTGTTTCTTATTGGTTTGGAGCATTTTTCTCTGTCTCATTATTACTTGTAAAATTTTCACTTGGTAGATGGGAAGAATTTTTATACATAATATCAAATGAAGAAACTAAAGCTCAAAGGAAGTAGAATCACATAAGTCTGAGACCAATTCTACTAGACAAAATTACAGAGTATTTCCAGGAAAAATATTTTATTAGTAATAACTTATCTAAATGAGAAATTTGGAATCAAAGATACAACTTTGCATTCATTTATCCTTTTGAGTATGGAACAATTCTACAAGTGAATTGGAAGGAGGCTTACAGTAGAATTTCAGAAGAAAAAACAAATACACATTTATTGTCTTGTCAAAGCACTATTATTCCTAATTTATGGAAAACTTAAAGAAAATAAAATGAGGAAAAGGTTGAGGAATAAAAGAAAGAATTTTCCTTCAATATAGGACAAAGAGACTAAGTATAAGACATTCTACTTTTCAGTGTATCGTATCTGAAACAAATTTATCGCAATGAATGGAGGAACTCAATATTTTACCTTGAATATATCCATATGATTAAGAGAACTTCAATAACATTGTGTTGTACAGCCAAATCTTTTAAAAAGGCAAAAAGAATCTAGCATTTCTACACTATTTATAAATTCTATGGGTGTTGCTTCTGAAAAGACTTACAGAATCTGCTTTTGGGGTATTTGCTTGATGCTATTTATAGTGTAACCACTATTGTACAATAACTAAATCAATTAAAACAATACTTTTTATATCTTAAAGCTGTGATAGTATTGTCACTTGAAATTGATCTTATACTTATTTATTAAAAGGAAAACTGTTGAACTGACCTAATAGTGGTACCCTAAAATAGAGATTTATATCAGTTATTGCTTGATACATCTAAAGCCTCAGAGTAATATTATAATTTTCTATATTCAAACTAAAAAAAATCATTCTACCTCATTTATGTTTTTTTCAGATAACAGGAATTCACAGGAGCTACTTTACTGATCAAGTTAGTGAATTACTTATTAAGTTGATAATTAGAACTGACCATTTTGTAAATCTAAGGAGATATGTTTATTACTTCAAGCAGAAGCAATGATTAATTTACTGATGGCATAGATAACGCTATACTTTAATTTTTGCTATTTTAATATACAAGTTTATACTATTTCGTTCAATTTTAATGTATAAAAATAAAATATTAAATACTTAATAAAATAAAATATTAAATACTTAATCAGTTTGAGATGGCCCTGGAGCAATAAATTACTATAATTTCACCTTTCTTTGTCTTTCATTAATTCCCTTTTGGAACGTTTAACAAAAACTTTAGAAATAAGTCAGTTTTGTTACATTAGCATTCTTGTAATTCTTGATGGCAAATCTGAATATTCAAAACTAAGAGCCAAACAGGAGGTTACTGTTACATATGGTCAAAATTTGTTTACCAAAAGTATGACACCAAAAGAATAATGACCAATGGAGGGAAAGCGGGAAGGAGAAGACTGCTGATGGAATCTATAGTAACATTGCTGATATGACATGAATTTTCTAAATCTGATACACTTTTGTTTTAAGAAAGCCAGATAAAGAGTCAAATCAGTAGAGGATAAAGAGGGGCATGGCATGGGATTTCCTAAGTACAGTCGGGTCAAAGATTGTTATGTGTGGAAAAAGTCACAGTAGAGTTTATGGGAATTAAGGTGAGAGGAACAAGGTAAATTATTATACAGTCTTTATTGACAATCCTCACACACCTGTTTCCCCCACATTTATGCTTATTCTTGTCTACTATTATGCCTGCATTAGAAATACATTTCAAATTTATTTTATTGACTATTGATGTTATTATAAAGTATTTTAAAATAAATTAACATTATCCAGTATCTTATAAGTTTATAGCAGTACTATTTCCAGTAATATGGAAAATGATGAAAATACTGGCTATTGTAATATATGAAGTTGCAGAAAATAATGCAAGAGCCTGTTAAATTCCTGGGACAGGTGACATTTTTTTACATACTCCATCCAACGATCTAGGGAATTTTAGTGAACTCTCTCCATTCAGATGAAGTAATATAACAGTACATAATCATAATATTTTTTATTTCAGTCCTGTTTCTTATCATTTACCCTCATTAATCCTCAATTCCCTCTTCTTTAAAATTTTAATACTAAAATTTTTATTTTCCATAAGACAGTTATGAGGCTCTGCTAAAACAATAAAATATGTAACAGTATTTTTCAAGAAACAATATAGTATATAAATGCTAGTTGTTTCTGCTAACCTAGCAACTCTAATTACTAGGGATTCTTTCTGATAAATGCAGTGGCAGGCACATAAATTAGGAGACTCTCAAGATTCTTCAAAATTGAGGTTGAAATATAAAATGTATGCTTTACTGGAACACATTTACCTCAAGAAAGAGCATCATAGCAATTTTAAGATATCATCTAGTATTTAAAACATCCATAGCAAACTAAGGTATATTCACTGTAAAAAGAGATATTATAGGACACATATGATCTGGACTTAGTGTTTAAGGAGGTATAGAGAAGTAAGGAAATGTAAAGAATAGAAAAAAAATTGACTTTTATTTTTGAGTCTTTAAGGGTTTTTTTGAGTCAGATTATCACTGTTGCCCAGACTGGAGTGCAGTGTCATGCTCACAACCACCACAGCCTCAACCTGCTGGGCTCAGGCGATCCTTCTGCCTCAGCCTTCCAAGTAACTGGAACTACAGGTGTGCATCACTATGCCTGGATAATTTTTTTATTTATTGTAGAGACAAGGTCTCGTCAAGTTACCCAGTCAGTTCTCAAATCCTGAGCTCAGACAATCCGCTCACCTCCGCCTCCCAAAATGCTGAGATTACAGACTTGAGTCCTTAACTATATTTCTGAAGTTGAGTCTGATTCAGTCTAACCACCGACCTTTTTCTTCTATCTCTTCTTTAATTATCTTATATTGTGCTCCCTGTGCAGATGCCTGAAGAAAAGTTAGGAACGGAATTTATGGGGGAAACTAGAACAAAGTAAAACCATTCTGGCCTTATTTTCCTAAATCAATTGATTTCAGAATGTACTGCATTCTCATCAAATACAAGAACATAAACATCCTTTTGTAGTTTATTCCACTGATTTGGAGGCAATAGTGATTATTCAACTTTCTGCAGATTCCTTATTTAGCTAAGAAAAATGCATTACCTTTCAGATTATTTGTACTGTGGATTAAATAAAAATCAATACTAAAAATTGATCTTGATTTACAAACCCCATAGTGAGATATTTGGAAATGAAATGAAAGTTGATACACAGGAGAAAAATCCTAAGATAAAAATATAAAACATATCAGAAAATACATTATTAATGAAGTAAAGTTTTCTAATGATGTTTTTTATTAAAAATATTTTTCTCCTTTAAATGAATCACAGTTTGTGTTTGCCAAAAAGATGCCATAGCAAATAATTGAAAGTAGCAATAATCTTGAATATTTACAACAAGGAAAAGAAAGCTTCCAAACTCATAACTAAAGAGTATTTTAAATGTAAAAATCAATGGGTCTAGTGTGAATTTTATAAGAAATACATGGAATATTATAATGAATTTTAAATTTATGTAATTATTATATATAAGTAAATTAAAGTCCTTGTTAAATAACTCAGTAAATACGAGTTCATGGTTGTAAATAACAAGTTGAGTGATATTACATATTTTATATTCTAGCAGTAGATAATCTGAACATTAAAATTATTAATGCTTTAAGGGCCAAGTGGATGATAAAAATTAAAAATATTATTGGCTATCAATGGCTATCATATTCTACTTGAAATCACTAAAGTAAATTCGTTTCATCAGTTGCAAAACAAAGCTTTTTTTCTCTAATAATAAATCTGTTGCATATTGCATTTTTAAGGAAATATTTTAAATTATGAATACACGCTTTGAGACTGAAGTAAATTCTGAATACATGGAAGAGGGAAACTGGATATAAGACCATCACAAAAACTGAAGAGTAATCAAAGAAGAAAATGCTTATTCATAGGAAAAATATGATGTTTTGCAGGACAAAATCAGCCTCTATATTGTGGATTAAATATGTCACCAAGGTCAAGAATCAGGCATAATTATTTTATAAGGCAATGGTAATACTGATCATACATGTGAAAGTGAAGCTTGTAGTCTATTACAGTCTATCCTTTGACACAATCATTGTTGTTAAGAAATTCTAAATGTCAACTCATCGTTACAAGATGTGTTGGATAACCTCCTATCTAGCCTACAATCTAAATTTTAAATGGTCTTCTTATACACGAGTAAAATATATTAAATTATTCAAAATAAGTAAACTGCTTCCTTCAAAAAGTAACCTTCTGTGTTTATAGCCATAAGCATTTATGAAGATTGCCTTTATGTAGTCTTATACTATTTAAGAATTTTTGAAAGTAAGAAAAGCATAAAATAAATCTAGTGTCCCCAGCTGTTAGAATTAATAAAGAAAAAATAGACCGGGGGAGGGGGAGACAGTGGAGTCAGTCAGACTATGTGAGTCCCTGTGTGAGTGAATATACGTAGAATTTTGCATACATGTCTGTGAGTGAGTGTGTGAGTGGCTGACTGGGTGGGGACTCACGACCGAGTGGCCAGGGTTCTCCTGGTGATGTGGCTGGTGCCACAGCTGCTCTGCTTGGTCCCTAGTGCTTCCTGGGGCACAGAAGCAAAGCACCATTTTTTAAAATCACCAAAGCCCTTCCCAGGAAGAAGTTAACGAAAATGACTACTGGTTCCAGGCTCTGCCTCAACACTGCAGTAACCAGCTGAAAACTGGCAGCAAGGGTCATGAAGGGAGCACAGTGAGGGAGCCAGTGGCAAAGCCCCACTGGAGAAGATGAAACAAGCACCCTGCTACTATCTTGAAAACTGGGCAGGCAAGTACTCTAGCTTGCTCACCATGGAGCAATAGATCCAAACTCTGTGACCGGTGGGTTAACTACTCAGGGGTTGATCATGATCCAGAGGGAATATCCTAAAAACACAAACTTTGGAGGGACAGGAAGAGTGCTGAGTCGCAGGCACCCTACCTCCTACCCAGATTCAGCTGTCGTACAAAGGGTGTGACCAGAAAAGGACAAGAAAGACTCCAAAGAGATCAGTGGTGAGTCCTGGGCTGATGCAACCCCCTCCTCCCAAACAATCCTCTGAATATCCGACCCACACTGCTGGCCCAAAACTGAAACTGATGAACCCAGGTAGAGCCTGTACATCAGTTGTGATAGGAGGACTCTACTCCAGGATAACCCTGACTGGATCACCCCCACCGGTACCTAGGGAGGAAACAATCCCGCACCTCTCTCCTGGAAGGGATACCCATGACCATATGAGAGTAGGAGGGGAAGAATGAAGCCCAACCCACGCTTATCACCCCCTCCTCCTTCCCTGGACATTGCACTGGGGGGGATTGTGAATGAGACCACAGCCCCACAAGAGATAGTAGAGGGGCTTACCTGTGAGTAGCTGAGAGGAAGAATTACAGAACCTCCCACAAGAGAGGTCTTAATGCTCAGAAATTTTTATTTATTTATTTTTCTTTTTTCTTTGTACATGAATGTGTGTGTGAAGATTCAATCTGCATTACCCCCCCTTTTTTCTCCTTTTCCTTCATTTTTCATCCCCTCCACCCCTTTCTTTCTTCTTCCATTTTTGGTTTTCAGTTTATGTGTGTATGTGAATGATTAAGTGTTCATCTTTCAGTGTCTTTGTTTTTGTTTCTCTCTTTTTCTAGTTTAATGTGTCTGAATGTATGCATGAGGGTTCAATTTGCATCCCCCTCCCTCTTTTCTCTCATTTTCTTCTTCTTTTATTTTTTGTTGGGCATGTGTGTATGAGTTTTGTTTTCCTTGTTTTTGGTTATTTGGGGCTTGCTTTGGTTTTTTTTTTTTTTCTGTTTGTCTTGGTTTTTGCTTATGTGTGTGTATTTTATTGTGTTTCTTGCTCTGGTTTCTGCATTTGTTTTTTTGTGCTTGATTGGGTTGTTTATTTTATTATTTTTGTCCATCATATTTCATTCTACTTTTCTCTGATCTCATTGCTCTTATTGTATCTTGGACTCGGGGGTACACACATGTACCCATTGCATCATCACATAGAGTGGTGGTGGGGAGTGGGTCTCAGAGAACCCATACCCCAGTCAGTGAACATTGTGATTTGCAAGTAGTTTCTGAATCTTGGGTCCCCATCCTCCAGCTTATACAACTATTGAAACTACGATAGACAGCAAAGTTTCCCACCTTCAGACTTGTTTCAAAATAGAACAAATTTGGAGCACTGATCAAGGAGAAATAGAGGGCAGAGCAAACATCAGAAATAAAAGCCCCTCCCACTGACACTGAATAATGGAATCAAAGAGAAAAGAAAGAGATCTGTCATAAATGAGGAAAAATCAACTGAAGAACACAGATAATTCTCAGCATACAAGAGAGACAATGCCTGAAATATCAGGCCTCAGAGACCAAACAATGGAAGTCAACATCAACTGGCTCCAGAATACAACAGGGATTAGGGAATGGATGACAAGAGTGAATAAGACTCAAGAAAGACAAGATGCAACATTGAAAGAACTTGTAACAGAAATTTTGGCCATAAAAACTTAATCCAGGCCAAGCTTGGTGGCTCAGCCTGCAATCCCAGCACTTTGGGAGGCCAAAGTGAGCGGATTGCCTGAGCCTGCAGTTTCAAGACCCACCCCGGCAACTTGGTGAGACCTCATCTCTAGAATAAACCAAAAATTAGCTGGGAGTGGCAGCGCATGCCTGTAGTTCTGGCTACTTGGAAGGCTGAGGTGGAAGGATTGCCAGAGCCCAGCAGGTCCAGGATGCAGTGGCCAGGAGCGTGCCACTGCACTCCAACCTGGGTGATGGAGTGAGATTCCAACTCAAAAAAATATAAAAACTTAATCCAGGAAATAAATAACAAGATGACAAGCATGGAAAGCAAAATTAATCAAGCATAAGAAAGAATCTTAAAGCTTGAAGATCAAAACATAGAGTTAACCTGATTTATAAAAAGCATAGAAAGAAAACTCAGAAAAAGAGAGCAAAGTCTCCAAGAGATGTGCAACAATATCAAAAGGCTGAACTTACACCTGATTGGTATCCCAGAAGAAAAAAGGAAAATGGAGAACACCTTGGAACAAGTGTTCCACATCTCACCAGATATGTGACCATCCAAACACAAGAGATACAGAGGACCCCCACAAGACATCAAATGAGAAGACTAACCTCTAGACACATAGTAATTTGCCTACTCAAAGTAGGTACAAAAGAAAAAATCCTAAAGGCAATAAGAGAGAAAAGTCAGACTACCCACCAGGGAAGACCAATCAGAACAGCAGCAGGCCAATCAGCAGAAACACTACAAGCTAGAAGGGACTGAAGTCCAAATTTCAAAGTTCTCAAAGATAAACAATTGCAATCAAGAATTTTCTGCCCGAACAAGATCAGCTTCATCAGCTATAGAGAGTTAAAATCTTTCTCAGAAATTCAATTCCTAAGAGACTATGCAGTTTCCGGAATGGCTCTACAAGAGATGCTTCAAAAGTCATTAAGCACAGAAGAAAGAAAAAGAATGACCACATACTTCCCAAGAGAACAAAGGAACACAGATTCAAATAAATTACATCAAAACTATAAACTTGAAAACACACACAAACGTCAACCCATAAGTTAAAAGAAAACAAATAAACAAAGAAAAAACTTTATAAGAGCCTCATGACAGGGATAAACACTCACAATACAATAATCAGCCTGAACATTAATAGACAAAATGCACCACTGAAAAGACACAAAATGGCAAACTGGTTAAAAAAACACGACCCAATAATTTGTTGCATTAAAGAAACTCATCTCGCCACAAGGGATGCACACAGACTCAAATTTAGAGGATGGAAAATTAAGTTCCAGGGGAACGAATCACAAAAGAAGGCAGGAATCACAATCTTAATATCAGACAAAACAATGTTTAAGCTACCAAAAATAAAAAAAAAATTGGATGGGCACCACATAATGATAAAAGTTTCAATCGATCAACAAGAAATATCCATACTAAATATATATGCACCCAACACAGGTGCACCAGAATATATAATTCAACTACTAAGTAAACTAAAAACAGATATTGACTCTTAAACAATCATAGCTGGTGACTTAAGTACCCCACTAACACCCTAGATATATCATCAAGGCAAAAAAGATACAGAAAAAGATTTGATGCTTCACTAAATGAACTTAATAGATATCTACGCAACCAAAAATCACAGAACATAGATTCTACCTATTACCACATGGAACATAGTCCAAAATTGACCACATTCTTGGCCATAAATCAAGCATAAACAAATTTCATAAGATTGATATACTGCCATGCACCTTCTCAGACCACAATGGAATAAAAATAAATATCAACACCAACAAAATTCCCCCCAAACCCACAAAGGCATGGAAACTAAGCAGCATGATGCTGAATGACTCCTTGGTCAACAGAGAAATCAAACCAGAAATTAAAAGTTTCCTGGAAACAAATGAAAGTGAATAAACATCTTACCAAACCTCTGGATTACCATTAAATCAGTTCTAAGAGGGGAATTATAGTTCAATGAATACATATCAAGATAATAGAAAGATCACAAGTTAACAGCCTAACAAATCCCTTAAGGGAGATGGAAAGGTAAGACCACTAAAACCCTAACTTTAGCAGAAGAATCTAGATCACCAAAGCAAAAGCCTAAATACAGAACATAGAAAAGAAAACTAATGTAGAAAAAATCAACAAAACCAAAAGCTGGTACTTTGAAGGGATAAATAAGATTGATGGATCCCTATTCATAATGATGAAAAAAAAGAGAGAAAAAACCCAAACAAACACAGGCAGAAATGTAAAAGATCAAGTCTCAGCTGACCTTGATGAAATACAAAAGATATCAGAGATCACTATGCACATCTATATGGAAACCAACCAAATAACCTAAATGAAATGGAGGACTTTCTGACATCACACAACCACCCAAGGTTGAAACAATAAGACACTGAGATGCTGAATAGAACAATAATAACCCAGGAAAATGACACCATCATAAGAAAACTACCTACAAAAAAAAAAAAAAAGCGTTGGGCCAGATGGCTTTCCAGAAGAATCCTACAAAACATGCATGGAGAAGCTGATCCTATTGAAGCTATTCCAGGCAGTTAAGAAAGACAGAATTCTCCCCATATCATTTTTTGAAGCTAACATCACACTGATCACCAAACCAGATAAAGATCCACAAAAAAAGAGAACTACAAGCCAATACCCCTGATGATCACAGATGCAAAAATTCTCAACAAGATTCTAGCAAATTGGAATCAACAACACATCTCAAAGATCATCCACCATGACCAAGTAGGCTTTCATCCCTAGGATGCAGGCTGGGTCAACATCCTCAAGAACATAAATGTAATTAAATACATCAACAGAGGTAAAAAAACAAGAACCACATGATTATATCATGACATGCACAAAAAACTGTTGATAAAATCCAGCATCACTTCTAGATTAAAAACCCCTGAACCCCCTGAACATCTAGGCATAGAATGAGCATAACCTCAAAATAGTAAGCACCATGCATAATGCACCCACAGCCAGCATATTGCTAAATGGACAGAAATTGGAAGCATTTCCCCTGAAAACCAGAACAAGACAAGGCTGCCCACTCTCATCCCTCCGGTTCAACATAGTGTTGTAAGTCATAGCTAGACCAATTAGACAAGGAAAGGAAATGAAGGATATCCAAATAGGGAAAGAGAAAGTTAAGCTTCCCTCCTTGCTAACAATATGATCCTATACCTTGAAAATCCAAGAGAATCTGTCAAAACCCTCCTTGCACTGATAAAGGACTTTGACAAAATCTCAGGGAACAAAATAGATGTGCAAAAGATGATTTCATTCCTATACACCAACAACAAACAGGCAGAGAACCAAATAAAAAGCACGATCCCATTCACAATAGCCACAAAATAATGAATTACCTCAGCATATTCCTAACTAGACAAGCTAAAGACCTTTACAATGAAAACTATGTAACACTTCTCAAAGAAATCCAAGAAAGCCATAACAAATGGAAAAATATTCCATGTTCATGGGTTGGAAGAATCAGCATTGTCATGATGTTCATCCTACCAAAGGCAACCAACTGATTCAACATAGTCTTCATTTAAAAATTGCCAGCATCCTTCTCAGACCGAAAATGATGTTATAGAAATTCACATGGAAACATAATCAAACACAAATAGCCAAAACAATCTTCAGCAAAAGAAACAAAGTAGGAGATATCACACTTCCAGACTTTAAACTTTACTATAAGGGTACAAAAATCAAAACAGCCTGGTATTGGTACAAAAACAGGCATATGGACTAATGGGACAGGATAGAGATTCCAGAAGCAAAACCTCAATTTCTCAACCAACTCCTCTTCAACAAAGCCTCCACCAACAACCACAGGTGCCAGGAAAATTGACTGACCACATGCTGAATATTGAAATAGGACCGCTACCTATCTCCATATACAAAAATCAACACTAAGTGGATCCAAGACATAAATGTAAACCTCAAACTATAAGAGTATTAGAAAATGCAGAAGACACCATGGAAATCAGAGTAGGCAACCAATTCCTGATCAAAACCTAAATATCTATGCCATAAGGGATAAGATAGACAAGTGGGACTTCATTTGACTTAAAAGCTTTTGCAAAGCAAAAGAAACCATCAAGAGAGTGCAGAGATAGTCCACAGAATGGGAAAAAATATTAGCCAACTGTATATCTCACAAATAAAAAATAAAAAAGAATTAATAAAGAAAATAGTCATCTATAAAACATACGGAAATTCAATCATCAGCACATAAAAATATTTTATACGTTTTATTAATCTTTTTTTAATTTTTAATTTTTTTATTTTAAGAATGTGGGGTACAATTCAGGGTTAGATATAGAAATGATTATTGTACAGGTAAAGTTTGGGGTCCCACTTTGGTCCCCACTTCACTTGGTTTGAGATCATGTACTCTTATTACTGAAGTGTGCCTCTTTCTCCCCTGGCAGTTTCGCCCTACTGCCAATTCCTTTCTTACAGTATTATGGTAAATGTTCAGGGTCCGCTTATGAGTGAGAACGTATGGTACTCAGTTCTTTGTTTGTGTGATAGGTCACTGAGTATTATAAATCCTTTCAAGTTGTTGCAAAGTTCATAATTTTGTTCTTTAAAGCTGCATAATATTCCATTGTGTGTATGTACCACATTTTTTATATCCAGTCCACTTTTGATGGTCAGTACAGTTGGTTCCATGTTTTTGCTATTGTGAATAATGCTGCAATAAACATGCACATGCAGGTAATTTTTTTTTTACAGAGAGATTTGAGTTTCTCCGTGTATATTCCCAGAAGAGGGATTGCTGGGTCATATGGAAGGTCAATTTTTAGAACTTTTAAGAATCGCCACACTGTCTTCCACAGAGGTCGTACTAGTTTACACACCCACCAACAGTGTAGATATGATCCCTTTTCCCCACATCTTCTCCAGTATCTGTTGTATTTTGAATTATTGGTGCTCACCATCCTGACAGGAGGTAGGTGGTGTCTCAGTGTGGTTTTAATCTGCCTTTCTTTGATGATTAGTGAGGCTGGGCATTTTTTTCATGTATCTGTTGGCAGCTCATAAGTCTTCTTTTGAGAAGTGTCTATTCATATTTTTGCCCACTTTTTAGTAGGGCTTTTTTTGCTTTGGGGCACATTTGTAGTCTTTTTTTTTACATGATATAATTTAATTTTAAAGATGTGGAATACAATTCAGGATTAGGTACATACGTCATCAACATATAGGTGAAGTTTTGGCCTCCCATTGGTCCTCAATTTGCCAGGTTTAGGATCAAGTACCCTTATTGATGTTATGTTCCCCCAAAGCCCAGCAGTGTTTCGCTATTGCCAATCCCTTTCTTGTAGTATTATGATAAAAGTTCAGGGTCCACTTATTTTACTTTTTAAACATATTTTTTATTATAAAATTGTGGGGTACAGTTAAGGGTTAGGTTTACAAATATGCATAGTTCAGGCACCCGTGTTAATAAGGTGTGTCTCCCCATCCCCAGACAGATATTGACTACCTTTAGTCACACCTCTCTTCCCCTCTCTACCCCCCCATAGTTTCCCACCAATGTCAGTCCTTTTTTTATAGTATTATGGTACATGTTCAAGGTCCACTATATGAGTGAGGACATGTGATACTCAGATCTTTGTTTCTATGAGAGATCACTCAGTATTATAGACTCTAGTTCCATCCAGGTTGCTGTGAAATTCATGATTTTGTTCTTTTTCATGGCTGCATAGTATTCCATCGTGTATATATACCACATTTTTTTTAATCCAGTCCTCTTTTGATGGACAGCATGGTTGGTTCCAGGTTCTTGCTATTATAAACAATGCTGCGTTAATCATTCATGTGCAGGTATCTTTTTTATAGAGTGATT
>CAUYQG010050677.1:0-21570 GCA_963574415.1 Tarsius wallacei | reverse complement strand
AAAGAAAGAAGATCTAGTTTATAGAGAGAAGAAAAGGAAAAAGAAAGAAAACAAACAAAAACTAAATTTAAAAGGAAAAGCTAAAAAAAAAAGGGGGGGGGGCCTGACCGAAAGGGATGTAATCGAGTTAGTAAATTAACAGAACCAATCTAGTACACTTTGAAACTTTTCATTTAAGTTCAATGTCCTTTCAGTTCTGATTTCTGGCTGTTTTTTTCCCCCAAGCTGGCAAGTTTATTCAATTGGTCAGTTTCACCTTTTGGTGTTGTTACCTTGAGTCGCCAGCAGGTGGTGCTGTCTCAGGCTCCAGGTGGTCTTTATCTCAGCTGCTTGTCCCATGGCAGGAAAGGGGGGGAGCCTGAGTGGGGGCCAGTCAGGAGTGGACTCACAGGAGGAGGTCCAAGGCTCACCCGGAAGTCAAAGCGGCAGTGGTGGTGGCAGTGGCAGCGGCAGTGATCTTAGCCTCAGCATATCCTATGTGGAGAGGTGGATCACCTCAGGCACAGGCTGCGGAGGCGGCAATGGTTCCAGGACCACAGTGGCGTTGAAGGTGTCTGGCCCCAGCGGTGATGGCGACGCGTTTCTGGACCGTGGCAGCGAGCCAGGCTGAGCTGCTCATGGTGGCAGGGCGGGGCCGGCCGAGCCACTCGCGGATGTGGCGTCGGGGTGGAGCCGGGCTGAGCCGCTCACGACAGCGGCGGCGGGGCGGGGCCGAGCTGCAGCGGTGGTGGTGGCGGCGGCAGCGGTGGTGGGGGGTGGGGCGGGAGCCGGGCTGAGTCACTCGCGGATGCAGCGATGGGGCGGAGAGAGAGCAGCCCAGTTTTTATAAAAGTCCTATCTATCCATTCTTCTTTCCTATCTTCCTTTATTTTTTTCTGTCAATATATCCACATAGAAATGTATCTGGCAAGCAATGGACTGCCGAAAGCCACATGCCATGTCTGGCTCCAGGAAGTTGGAATTTATTTTCAAGCTCTGAATTGTTTTCCTTTGGTCATGTCTGTTGTTAAGAACTGCAACTGTTATTTGAAATTCCTGTTGTGAATTGTTCAGTTCCTGAAGTTCAATGTGCTTGTTTCTTAGAATGACTATGTCAGCTTTCAATTCTTGAACTGTTTTCCTGGCCTCTCTGACTTGGGAGTCCATTATCTTTTGCATCTTGATAAATTTCCTTGCCATTGATATTCTGAATTCTATATCTATCATTATGGACAATTCATTCTATATAGGAGCCATTGCTCAGGAGCTGGTGAAATGTGGAAGTGATGAAACACTCGTGTGTGTGTGTGTGTGTGTGTGTGTGTGGTCAAAATTCTTGTACTGGTATCTTCTCATCTATAGGCAATGATGCTTCATTCTCTCTCTTTCTTTCTGTTTTTAAAATTAGTTTGCTATTATCAGGATAGAGCTTTTTCATTTTTCTACTTTTTTGTCCTTTATAATTGTGGCTGTGGTGTATGTTTTATACAGTGACTGTTTTTGTTCCTGAATAATTTTGAGAGCCAGCTTATGGACAGGTTCCCTGGTTGCAGCTAGAGTTGCACTGTCTCTGTCTTGGAGATTAGTAGTTGTAGTGGTGATTTTTTTGTTAGTGGTTTAGTTCAGAGTATATAGCTCTCAATGACACTAAAAAGTGAGATCTTGTAGCATAAGCTGCACTGTAGTTGGGCTTTACCATGACCACCAGGCTTCAGCCAGAGTTATCGAGTGGGTGTGGTGAGCCCTATGCTCCTCTGCAGCCTAGAGCAGGCAGTCTGCCTCTGGGGAGGAGTTGAGATGGGAGACAGTGCAGAGAGCCTCAATAACTAGCTGCTCCTGCTCATTCTTCTGCAGGGTCTGCATTGTGGGGGGTACACGCAAATACTGCAAGGGATCTGTTTAATGGCTCTGGAAGTCGGTTTGCCTGAGGGGCAACATGTCTCTGCCACTGCATTCAAGTGAGTATGGGGACTCACTCTATGGGCCTAAAGCACGTGATTCATGTTTGGGAGGAGGAAGCCTAGGTGGCAAAAGGTGAGGAGTGTCCTACAACTTTCTACTTCTGTTTTTTCCAGCTGCAGAGACTGTGTTGGGGGGATACTCAAGCACTGTAAAGGGCCTGCTTAATGACTCTGGTGTCTTGCTTCCCTGAGGGATGGCAGGTCTCTGCCTCGGTGTTCAGATGAGTGAGGAGATCCCCATGTGTTTTGTAAGTTGATATCAGATAATTCGTACTTGGGGAGAAGCAACTGAGATGGGGAAAGGTGATGTGCACTCCAACTCCTCCTTGTGCCTGCTTATCTCAGTTGCGAAGTTTGCACTGGAGATGTACAGTATAGGTCTGCTGGACTGTTCTTTCCCTAGCTTGAAGGCAGAGGCTGCAGCAACCATATTTTCTCTTTACAGAAGGATGCTGTGCTTTTGTTCTTGTCAGGAAGCAGCAGCTGATGCTGAGCTGCTCAGGGTTCAGTGGCCTGAGGTGGTCCATGTGGGCCTGGACAATGCCTCTGCACAGTTGCCTTTTGAGGGTCTATGGTAGCCTGGGGGCTCAGGAGGTTGCAAAAGTACTCTCTTAACTGTGGCTACAAGGTTCCACAGGTGGTGATGTGGGTTCCTAAGGGTTTCTTCTTACTTACTCACTCACCCACTCCTTCACCACATTGGGGGTTTCCTGTGGCTCCCTCTTGGATTTGGATCACCAAGCTGATTTCACTCCTCTGCTTTTGGTGGAAGAGTTGCTTCTCTGGTGAGTTCCAAGGGTGTGCTTTTCCTTGTCCTGCCTGGAGTGTAGAGTTTCTTCCCCGTTTTTGATTCTTTTCTATGAGAGAGGCACACATTATTTGCATCTAGTCAGCCATCATGAGCCCCCTCAGAAAATCTTTATGATCAAGAAGGTGATTCTTGATGTCAAATATTGTAAAAATTATATTGATATGTTTTGTCCTATTTTGATTTATGAACACCATTTTACTTTACTATTGAGTATTCAGAAACAACTTACATGTAATATTAGAAAGAGGATGAATTTTTCAAAAGACACTGTCTTTACTTAAGTTTTAGTTCTGTCATTTTTTACCCCTATAACCTAAGAAATTACTTAGTCTAGTTGTAAGGTTATTGAATTAACAGTGGTGTGCTTTGGGCAGATGAGGGTTGAGGAATAAATATCTTAATTTCCTTTTGGAAACAGTTCTCCCATTTTGGTAAGAATGTGAGATATTTTGACTCAGTATAAATACACTAGTCATTTCACTATTCAGTTGTTACTCAGCACAAATGACACCAGAAGGAATACAGTTCTGAGAAAATTAAAGAAAAAGTCATACAAAAGAAGCAAATATTATGGCATCACCAGAAATTAAGAGAAGATTTATTTCTCAGACCTCTGCCAGAGGAATGAAAATATCTGTGGGACTGACCTTCTCCAGAGTCAGCAATGGAAACTCCAGAAGATAGTCAGAACAGAGTACCATTACATTGATCGTGTCAAGAACAATGATGATATCAAAGGGTATTATTAAACCATCAGCATGATCACAGATGAATCAGTCCACATCTTTGTAATTAACATAAGGAAAACCAAACAGGTTCAAAGAGGATAGATTGGACCATGAACAGCTACAGATGATGTTAATGATCATCAAGACCACACATGACCCGAGTGATACTGCAGGGGTGAATGCAATCTGGGGAATAAGAATTTTTTCAATATTACATTTTCTGTGATTTAGAGGTTGATTCCGATATTTTTCTAATCCTTTTAATTTAACCTTCTTATGCACCAACTAGAAATTAGAAAGATATAGTTTAATATTTTTTCTCCTGAACCAGATTTTAGTGAGAAGATGGGGAAATATAAGAATTATTTCTTGTGTCTTAATGCAAATAATTTACTTTTATATGGAAATTTTTATTTCAAAGAGCCTATCTATTGCCTCTGATTTCTTCTTTAAATATGACAATATACTTAATTTTTCTTACACATTAGAAGTAACAGGTGAATGTTAGGTCATTTATCCCAGAAACATTTCATATTGTGTAGGTTCTTAATATCAATTTTGATTAAAAAATGCAATTGCCTTTACATATATAAGTATCAAATAAAAGCATCTGGATAGAACTACTAATGACTAAGCAAGCAGTTTCTCATTAACCAAACTTAAGGAAGCAAGAGTTAATCTGTTGTTAGAAATACACAGAACAAAGATTTCTTACTGGGATTAAATAAGGCCAAGGAGACTTTCTTGTAAAGTGATTCAACCTATCATGTCTAGCTCTATTATTTATTTTCAGTTTTATATAGCAGAGAAATAGAATGCAATCAGTGATTTCAATTTAATGTTATCACATTAAATGTCATGCATCACATTCTGATAAGTGCCTGTTTGTGGTTGTGTAGGGCCAAAATGTTGACTCTCATCTCTGGACATATTTTTTGGTAAAAAGGTATAACCAAACTGATATATTTTGAGATATATGCAAATTTAAACATGGATTTGTTTCTAACATAGTACTGACAGAGAGGAGCTTTCTAAAACACAAGATTAATCATGTCATTTGTTTAAAAACTCACTGCTACTAGCTTCATACAAGATAAAGTCTAAATTTTGTCATAGGGGATATAAGCTAGTAGCTGTCAAGCCTCCATCTAGCCAATTAATCTTAGCACATTCATTCTTTCTCTTTATTCAAAAGTCAACCCTTATTAATGTTAACTTGGCTTATTTTTATAGACCTTTATGAAAATCTGATGAAACATATGAACCTGTTCCTCAGAAGGTGACTACTTATCCAGACATAGCTCTTATACCATGTTTACAATGAAATTTTATGACTCCACAGGCAAAATTCAATTCTCATGACTGAATAAGCATGTATATTGTATTACACGGGAAAATAATCAGAATTATTGCAGTTCATATGACTTTAAGTATTCAGATTCAGAGAACTTGTCTTATTTATCATTAAATTCTAAGTTCCCAGCACAGAACTCAGGACATAGTGGTGACTTAAACACTGTTAGTTAAAGCAAAGAATAACCCTGTTGGCTTTACTTGAGTTATAGTAAAACAGTACGTTCCAAAAATAATTTCAGGTGAATGAAGATAATAGACTAAGTCCTTGTGATACACAGATCCATGTCATTTAAAAAAACTTATTTTAAACAATAACCAAGTTTTGCAGATGTAAAAGATAAACAGAGAAGATTACTATTTTAATTATATTCTTTTTTGCGAAAACATTTAACTTCATAAGAACGGCATAACTGCTAATGTCAGCAGGCACACATTCGAGGGCTCAATCTTTTGTGTGATCTTAAATCAGTGTTTGAGTTGATTAGAGTTTTATTCTATTTATATATGACAGGAATGATGATGAATGTAATGACAATAATACTAACAATAACAATAATACCATCTCTCCTATATACAATAGTGATTTTTTTTTGGATAACAAAGATGCCTTGCAATATAACTTTGAATTATTTTCAAACACTAATTATCATTAAGTTGCAGTAGTTATGAACAGTATATCCACTCTCCCAACAAAAGGTTACTAAACTGAAAAAATATATTGTTTGACTTGATTATGTAGAAAGAAAATTATTAAAAACTTTTTAAGAGAAATAAGATAAATTAGGTCAAACTTGTGGAAATAAGGATAAATCAAAAGGATAAATTATGCCCTATGTAAAAATAGATACAGCTAATATTTTAAAGGATTATTGTATAGCTAAAATTTGATGAGACTATGTTTATTCTAGTACAATTCAGTTCATGACGTACTGTGTGTTTTTAAGAATAAGGATGAAGGCCCAGAGAAGAGATGAAATAATAATTGTTTTTGCTGCTTAGTATACTTTCTTTTTTAATCCAGAGTGTAGTTTTAGTCATTCCTAAGGAATTAATTTTTAAAATAATTAAAACATCTTGTTTAAATTCTTCATTATTTTTAACAAGTATTTTTAAAAATTTGCAGTGAATATTATATGCTATAAAGTGAGCAATCAGTAAGATAATTTTGGAAATATTCTGGGATAAGTTTCTGTGCATTCAGTATATGTTAACATAGTTTGGATTAATTACTACTGCTTATGAGTTAGTGTTTATGAGGTCAGCAGGAAGCATAACTCTATGATATGTGTATTATCTGCATTTTGTACATGATAATACGGAGGCTCAACTAATTTGAGTAACTTACTGGTAGAAATGCAACTGCAGGGTAGAAGCACTTGGATTTAAGCTTAAATCTGCCTGACACTGGCAAGAGTATTTATTCTGCTCTGTCCATTCCATCTCAAAAATCTCATCCTGCTAAAATATAAACATTCATTTTGTACCCCACTTGCTCTTTTCTCCTATACAGAAATCAGCTGATCCTTATTAATAGAGGCTAGTGAGAAGAGTGGAGAAGGGAAGGTAAGGCAGCATTTTCCAGAGTGTCCAGATAGCTCGAAACTTAAAAGGATTTGCGGTGTCAAAACCCAGCTACTACCTGTAGCAGTGATTAGGGAGGGTTTACTACTGATTAACAAGAAGGTCGCAAGTCCATCTGGAAACTCTGGAGGCATGAACACCGAGGGAAATGCTTCAACAACCTGCAGGGCATGTGTTATATTTGTCTTCTTGCCTCAGGAACTCACCAATTATGTGAAAGTGTCAACTGGTCTTCTCACCTGATTTGAGTAATACTTCTCAAAATGTCCAGAGACAGTATGTAAAAAAATACAAGATGAAAATATTAAGATAATTTATTTTCCTGAGTAGACAGAGGCAAGTTAAAATGTTTCAAGAGTAAGCATTTTTCAAAAGGCAGAGAAGAACAAAAAGAATAACCTATTTCTATCAGAATAATACAAAAAACTTGAGATTAAATGTTTTCTCAGTTAATAAATCTTAATTTAGATAATAAGAATACAAAGCAGTATATAGTATAGTAATACAAGCATATACATGTTATGTTATAAGTATAGGGGCACAATACACAGACATATATATCTAGGAGAGCAATTGAAGAATACCCATGGTTGTTTTGGTGTCATGGGATCATGCCTAATTTGTTCACCCTCTTTGCAAAACTGCACGTTCACTATTTTCTACAATGAAAGTAGAATACTCAATATAGAAAACAAATACATACATACATCTTCTCACAGGGATTCCACAACTTTCTGCAACATAAACATTTGTAAAATCCACAAGAATTATGATTCTTGAGGATTTCTCCAGTTAAGGAAATGTGTTATAGTAAAAGATGTATTACAAATGTGTGAAGATGTATAGAAATCCCCATTCTATATATATATAGAAGAGCAATTGATTCATACTTATTTGGGTGTTGTATTGGTTATAGAGATACCTAGCCTAATGATGTTGTATGCTGTTGTTCTAGAATGTTCTGCTCTTAAGTTATTTGTAACAGAGCATTTGGGTAATAGAACATTTGGGTAATAGACATTTTTATTTTGTCCCTCACAGCTCCTATGTTAGTTTATTGAAGTTTGAAGAAACCTTTCAAAGTAAGTCTTTGTGGGTGGAAGAGTCTGAATTTAACCCAACCTCTTGCTGAGATCCAGGTTTGTGACCCAGGTTTGGCCAGTCAGAAGTGTTCATACTAGTATGGGTTTTGGTGGAAGGCGGCAGCAGCAGCATATTAAGCTTCTAGGACCAGCAGTGGCAGAGCTCACCAACAGAGTCAAGTATCCATAGATTGAACAACTGTTACAATCCAGTGCCCTGTGGGAGGGATAGTGGTACCCTCACTCTACTGCTTTTGTGACATCATTTTGGCTGTGGTTCTGACTGATATCTGGCTTCCCTTGCTTTGCTCATTTGCAAAGCTTGATTCTGAAGCTTTCCTTTCCATTTCTAATGGACCCACCATCATTTTAATAATTTCATCTTATTCTTAAATCAGTCAAAGTTGGTTTCTGTTGCTTGAGGTTAAAAGTCTTGAATGATACAAGGTGTAAAGAAATGATTACAGGGGAAGAAAATGTAAAACAACTTTCTGATTTGGATCCTTTATCATTTTGTAATTTGGCATTGAAAGATCTTGGAGCATAGGTGTTGTTTTATGACTTTTTTTCTGGTTAAATGTTGTGACTTTGGAACAAAAAGGAAGATATTGAATGTAAACACTTCAAGTAAACAGTTGGTGTCAAAAAACTTAATTTGGTTTACTAGACCTTAATTTATGATGTCATTATGGTAGTTTTTGGCAAAGAGATGGTATACACCTCCTCAGAACTGATAGGAGTGCTTGCATGGCATTTGCTCAAAAACATGATGACTTTAAAGTTGACAATGAAGAAGAAAATATCCTAGTCAAATGACATGTTTATTGTGGAGGACAATAGATATTTATTCATAAAATATGGATTTAGTGCTTTCTTTGTGTCAGGCATTATGTTGCTGAAAAGAGAAAAACAGACCTATCCCTGCTTTCAAAAATGCCTCTTTATACTCTCATAGCTACTTTTTATCCCTTTATAATAATATTTTGTTGATTTATTTGGATCTCATCATTTGTGAATTCCTTGGAGAAAGGAAACATCTTCTATTTCTGTATGTTTCTACTACATAACAAAATCTCTGATACAAAATTGGCTTTCAAGAACTGTACTGAAGGAATAAATGAATGCATGAATAAATGAATAGAAAAAAATGACATTACCAATAAGTAGGGTGAACAATCACCTTTGGTGAGTGTTTTATTTGCATCCCAGTCAACTCACTTATCAGGGACACGAGAGAATACAGAATGCAAGTGTATCAAATTCACAGAAGCTGTGTAGGTGTAAGAAATTCCTAAAATGCACAGTAAAAATCAGAGATCTCAATATTTGTTATTAATTGTAATTTAAGAAAGTATTTCAGAGAATTTAGTATTAAGCACTTCATTGTGAGTCTTAAAAGACATTCAATTGATTAGGAGGGGGCTGGGATAGATCTGACTTAAAGGCAGGTAACAAAACAAAATAAATACATCAGCAAAATGTAGGGATAAAGCTGACAGCACACTCATTGTGTGACAATAGTGTAATATCAATTCTGTTGGTGAAGAAGGAAGGAGCTGCCTACAGTCCCTGCACTGGTCAGGACATGGAGAGGACTGTGTCCTCAGCTGGTCTGAACCTGAAGGTCACTGGAAAAGAAGAGCACATTCAGGAAAGAGTGGCCTTTGTGGTGAAATGGCTGAAAACCATAATATGTACTTGATCAACCTGAGGAAATGTCGTCTAGAAGCACTTAGAATGAGCAGCATAAAATCAGCTCAATTTCTGCCATATAGAAGTTGGTTGTTGATGGGAGCTCTAATGCGTCCAATCAACTTTCAGATTAGGCTTGAGGCAGATATCAGGGGTTGAGGCACCACCCAGGGCTTCATAGAGGAAAGAAGAGATGAACAAGGAGTAAATGGGAAGATGAGTGAACAATGTGAAACAAGACCTTTTGCCAGAGGCTGACTTTCACTTCTTTCCTGTGCTTTAAAATGAGTCAGTACCACACTGAAGGATAAAGGCAAGTGGGAACATAGAACTAGGACAGGTAGGCTAAAGAGCAGATTACAGACACAATTTTAAAACATTTCTTTTTTCAGCAAACTTTCATATAAAGTAGCTATTCTTTTCCAGAAATGATTGAAGTGCAAAGATGACACCGAGCACAAAAGGGCAGGGCCTGTTCCTTGCACTGAAACTTTTTGAGTAGTAACTTGACAATATCATGGAGGTGGACGTAGAGGGAAACCCTAGTCTGAGTGAAAGTTTGTATATGAGAAATTTGTAAAATAATTTTCAGTTCAAGAATTGTGTGTTCAATTACTCAATTCAAAAAAGTGAAAGATTATTTAATTAGCATAAATCACAATATATTCTGAAATATTTTGAAATATATATGCAAATGCTTAAATGAATCAATTGTACACTTATGTCTATTATTTATGTATGGAGGAAAGGAAAAGAGTAGTTTTTAATTATTGAAAATTAATTTTAAAAATTATTTCTCCTGTTTGGAAATAGTATAACACAAACTCTGGGACTGCCTGCAGTAAATCTTAGGTTTCAATATTTTCTAGCTCTGTGATCTTTAACAAGTTATTTAACTTGTCTTTGCCTCCATTTCCTTATTAAGATAATACCTGAATATTATGATAACAATACTATGAGTAGAATGATACAATAACAACCTAAAAAATATCTGGCATATGGTAAGTACATAAATGTTTTCTGAAATTATAATTTTACTAATATTAATATTTTAGTAATAACATTTACATATTTGAGAAGTATATTTGATATTGTATATTTAGATTAGGATATATATCCAAATATTCTCAGCATGCATAGCTTTCTCTAATGCTCAGCAGGGGTTATTTTCATTTTTTTCTAATATTGGGATATATTCTAGATTGATTCACCAGTCTTAGTTTACTTCTTCCAAATATATTTCATTGGTCAAATTTAGAGATGCTTCTTATGAATGAGATAAAATTAAAATGGCATAGAAAATAGCAAGTCCACTGATTATTTATATTTTTTAGTCAGTGCTATTATAATGTTTCAAAATATATATACAAATTCTCAAAGTATTTTTTCTACATTTAAAAATATTTTATATTTAAAAAGTTTAATGAAACAAAGTCAACGTACAGGAAAGTCTACTCATAACCATTGCACAGCTGGATGAATTTTCACAAAGGGAAACACACGTGTGACCATCATGCAGGTCAATAAATGAAATAATCTCAATGCCTCAGAAATGCTACTCCGATCCCTTCCTAGCCACTAGTTTCCTAGCAGTAGTAACTACCTTCATTTGTATTACAAGATATTAGTTCTGCTTGTTTTGAACTTCATGTATATATAAAGATAAAATTATTCAGCATGAACTCTTTTGTTGTGATTGGCTGCTTATATTTAATATTATGTTGGTAGAATTCATCCTATAATTATATTTAGAAATATTTTATTTATTTCAGTGTCTGCAGGAAATTTCATTGCATAAAATTGCTTTACTTACATATGCATTCCACTGTTTTAAAAAAAAATTTTTATTTTTAATTTTAAAGATGTGGGATACAATTCAGGGTTAGATATACAGATGTTCATTATGTAGGGACCCTTATTGATGAGGGTTGCCCCTCAGTTCCGCAGGCAGATTCCCACTACTGCCAATCCTGCTTCCATGCCCCCCTCTCAACAGTTTCCCACTACTGCCAATCCTTTTCTTAATGTATTTCGATAATTGTTCAAAGTTCATTTGTGAGTGAGAACATGTGATACTTAGTTCTTTGTTTCTGTGATAGATCACTCAGTATTATAGACTCTAAGTCCATCCAAGTTTCTGTGAAGTTCATAATTTTGTGGGGTTTTTTGCTGTGTGATATTCCATTGTGTATATGTACCACATTTTTTAAAATTCAATTCTCTTTTAATGGGCAGCACGGTTGGTTCCATGTATTTTGCTATTGTGACTAGTGCTACAATAAATAATGCATATGCAAGTATCTTTTTTATAGAGTGATTGAGTTCTTCCAGGTATATTACCAGAAAAGGGATTGTGGGGTCATATGGAAAGTTGATTTTTAGATCTTTTAGGAATAGCCAAACTGTTTTCCACAGAGGTTGAACTAGTTTACATTCCCACCAACATTGCAGAAGTGTTCCCTTTCCCTTGCATCCTCTCCAGTATCTGTTGTTTTTGTGAGTTAATGACGATGGTCATCATGACTGGAGTTAGGGAAAATATTTTTTGTTGTTTTAAGTTTGAGCTATTATTATACTTTTATAATTATTCTTGTGCATGTCTATTAGTTAAAATATACATTTCTAAAAATATTAGAATATTCTTACTAATAAAAATGATAAGTCATAGCTTATGTACATGTCCAGTGCTAGAGGACATTGCCAATCTTCCAAAGTGGTTATACTAGTTAACGCTCCAACAATGTATGTGAATCCAAGTTTAATGTCCACAGAATGGAGATATAAATTCCTCTCACACGTGGGCAGCTAACACTTGCAACAGTGATACAATTTACCTCAACTTGGCCGCAGTTTTTTAAAACCTATATATGTATTTAATTATTTTTCCAACATACCTTTTTTCTGTGAATATAAAAATTCTATCTGTGAAGTTGGTACTTTGTTCATATTTAATTGCTCACTGTGGTGCATGTTAGAATATACTAGATTTAAGATTTTTCATGTTTTCAGACTTTTTGGGAATAGATTAGGTCTATATTGTTTACTTTGGTTTCTTACTAATATAAAGTAATAAAACTGATGGGAGATTCAGCAGGAATGTGTTATTTCCCTACAATAACTTTTGGACTGTGATAGACAGTACAAATAAGAATATTTAAATCATTAGAATTTCAACTCTAGCAAATAGTTTTTAAAAACATGATATAATTTGAATAATCACTATATAATTGTCACAGTCAAATGCAATGAGTGATAAGGAAGAATCTATACTGCCGGGCTCGGTGGCTCAGCCTGTAATCCCACACTTTGGGAGGCCTAGGTGAGTGAATTGCCTGAGCCTGCGGGTTCGAGACCCACCTGGGCAACCTGGCGAGACCTCATCTCTACAATAAATCAAAAATTAGCCAGGAGTGGTAGCTGTAGTTCCAGCTACTTCGGAAGGCTGAGGAGGAAGGATCACCTGAGCCCAGCAGGTTGAGGCTGCGGTGGCCGGGAGCAGCCACTGCACTCCAGTCTGGGCGACAGAGTGAGACTCCAACTCAAAAAAAAAAAAAAAGAATCTATACTAATCTTAGATAAAAAAGAAAAAGAAAGAAGGTTATTGGAAAGGAGGAATTTTGAGCTAATTTGTCTATTTTTTTTTGTGGTGTTTTTTATGAAGTAGGTTTTGTTTTCCTCATTTTTATAGTGATTTAGTGAAGCCGGGTAATATTCTTTAGAGTATAACATCCTTATTGTTTGACCTTCAGTGCATTTTAACCTTGGAAATTAGAAAATACATTTTCTATGGTTATCATAAATGTTTCGTCCTTTAGATTGTCTGAAAATGCCCCACCCCCCAAATAGTATAATTCCCCCAAACGCCTGGTTCACTTTCTTTAATTTTAAATAAGTTTTAACTATAAAATATTTTAAGCATATCAAAAAGTAGTAAAAACAACATCTTGGGTTTATTTCTAAAATGCTTGTGGTTTGTTTTTCTTTATCTTTAACCCACCATGAATGTTTTTACGTATAGAAAGAACTAGCAATCTAATTGCATAATCTATTAAACAATCCATTCTTTCCTCAATAATTTGTAATGCCAAGTTTATCATTTATTAAGTTCACTGATATTTGTGAGTTAGTGTTTAGTTTTTATTAATCTTATTTTTTGTCTATTTCTATGACAATCACTCCCATTGTGCATTTTAACTATTATAGCTGTATTTACCTCTTATACCTTCTTTCTTTTTCAGTTTTAGATGCTTTGCTTTCACTTTGACTGTTGCAGCTTTTCAAATTTATTGATTTTTATTCTTTTTGTCCCTTTGCTGTTTTATACAAAATTTAGGATAAGCATATTAATTTAAATTAAAAAATTATGAGAATTTATTTTGTTGAGTAAAATTTTTATTGGAATCACATTGGTTTTTGCAAATAGTTCAAGGGAGAATTAAAATCATTTCAACATGGATTTCTCATCCAGGAATGTGGTCTGTTTCAACATTTATTTACATCTTTCTTTAGCTCTTACAGTAAGTATATTTAATTTTCTCCATTATGTCATTCTTTTGTAGCTATAATCTTGATAACCTTACAATTTAAAATAACACTATAAATATTGTTTTTAAACAATAGATCATCAATCATTATGGTACTGCTATTTAGGAAAGCTATTAATGTACATATATCGGTATATTAATGTATGTATATCGGCTAACAACTGCTGAATGTTCTTGTATTAGTTTCAACAGAATAGCTTTACTTTCTTGAATTTTCCATATAAACATTCATTTCATCAGCAAAAGAAATTACTGATTGCTTTTTCCATTTCAGTTCTTATTTGTTGTATTCCAGTATCTGGTCTTACTGCTCTGACAAGGACCTTTACTAAATACAACATTCAGTAAAAGCATTGAAGGAGACATTCATATCATCTCACCAACTGATTTTAATATATCATCCTATGGAAATTCCCTTATTTACTGCTTTATTAAATGTTTTTATTTTGGATGACTGTTAAATTTTTCTACATCTTTTGAGATAGTCTTATGGATTTTTCTTTAATCTGTCCATGTGGCAAATTACCTCAATAGATGTATTATGTTATATCATTAATGTTACATTTTTTCATTCTTTGATCTAGAATTCTATTATTTTATTTAGGACTTTTTCTTCTATGTTGATGAATGAGAATTACATATAATTTTTCTTGTTAGTTTGCTCTTGACCAATTTTTGTAACAATACTAGCCTTATAAAAGGAATTGAAGAACTAGCCTTCTATTTCATTTTCTGGAAATATTATTCAAAACAAGAATTATCTGTTCCTTAATATTTGGCAGAAATAACTAATGAAATAGTTTGGGCCGGTTTTGGGGGGATTTTTTTTTTTTTACTACCTATTCAATTTTTTAAAAAAGTTATAAGATTATTTATATTTTCTCTGTGTCTTTGAGTAGATTATTTATATTTTCTCTGTGTCTTTTTTGGAAAGTTACAATTTTCTAGAGAATTGTCTATTTCCTCTAAGCTTTCAAGTTTATTGGTATAGATTACCTTATATTTTTTCTCTATATATGTAGTCACTATAGGTAAAGGTTTATGATTTCTCATGTCATTTTTTGTGCCTTCACTAACCTGAAAGCTTTGTTTATTTTATAAAGAATTTATTTCTCTCTCAGGGAAATAATTTTTTGGTAGAGTTTATATTCTTTATAATATATTTTCTATTTCTTTAGTTTCTTCTCTTATCATCATTATTTTATTATTTGGATTCACTTTGAGCTAAAATTAGTGAGTGAAAAGATGTTTAGTTGTGTACATCAATCTTAACTTTCCAATTACATAAGTTTTCTTTGTTAAAGTTCTCCATGAAGTTTTTAAAATTGTGTTTTATTTTTTAAATTTCAATAGAAGTCTGAGTAACATTTGTCATGCAAAGGAGATAATACAATAGAAATGTATATAAAAATAAAGCAACAAAATTTCCTCCGCTCAGTAACTAAATCACACTTCACCTCGTTCTGAAACTCCATTGAAGATTTAAAGCTTTGATAGACCCATTACACAACTCCTCTGTCTTTATACATTGTATATTAACTAGAAATCTGCAATACATGTAGCTTCTGCTTATATTTTATGTATGCAACTGTGTTTTCAAAAGTTTTAAGTATCTTTTTCCTTGTATCTGTTTAAAAATGAATCATGGTATACACATCATCACTTAGTTTCTTGCTTTCATATTACATGTAATAATGTATTTCAATGCTATGTTGTATTTCACATACATAAGCTACTATGTAGAATCTATACATAATACATAAAAATTGACAATGTCATAACACTGTTAATATAGCTTCAAAATTTTTTAGGTTCTTTTCTTTGATTGCTTCTTCTCTCTCTTAATCCTACCAAAAGTTACACCTCTCCTAAGTTATAACTAATGTCTTGACTTTTGAGCAACTTGTTTTTGTTAACTTGATAACATACCAAGTCAGAATATATTGGTTAATTCTTTTTCTAATTTGATAAACATATATGCACTGATATAAGCATTATTTGCATTGATAATATTATATTACATGTTCATTTTATCTTAGTTCTATAGCTTTGTCCTTCACTTACCTCTCAGATGTTTCTTATCCTTTCCTCTACCACATCAACCTTCCCCTACGACTCACTGGTAACCTATTTTAGCAACCTTGTGTTCATCCTTGTATTCTTTCATATTTTGTTCCTATTTTATTTAATCATACATAAATATGGCTTAAATGATATATTTGGCAAATAGCTATATGTATACAATGAAATTGTCTGTGTGAATATACACATTTGTTTTTAGAAATTATTTTAAATAAAATAGTATAAAATTGTTTATGTTTTGTATTGCTTATTTAATAACTAGTAAAAATTGTTCTGTCAACTGATATAATTCTATTTTTTAATGTCTACAAAATATTTTCTGGTGTACATGGTTCATTCAGTCATTCTCCTAATAATGGTCATCTGCTCTGCTCATAGGTGCTTATTTCCACTATGGACATTACTTTAATAAACATGCCTATGCATACATCCTTTTACTAGAGTCTTTACCTTTTGGGGATAGATTCCAAATAGTGAGATTACTGAAGTTAAAAAGTATTTTTAATTTTAATAAGTATTTCTAAGAATGAATTAATATTTACATTTCCCAAAATATACTCATGAGAGTACACTTTTCTTCATATCCCTGCCAGTAATCGTTATCATTCTTTTTTAAAATTTTGCCATTCTGGTGAGTACAAACTGTATCTTCTTGTTACTTCATTTTGTAAACCACTGATCCATACTAAATTTGATCATATTATTTACATGCTGACCTAAGTTTTGCTCCTCTGTCAATTGCTTGTTTCCTGTCTTTGCTCATTTCTCTTTTGGATTTTTTTTACCTCTTTCTTGAAAACTCATAAGAATATTTTAGTATAGTATATTAATAGTATAGATATTATCTATATAATACATAAAGTATATATTAGTAGTATAGATATCATTTCTTTATTTGCCATTTGTTTTACAATTTTCTGCTCAATATTATTTTTATATTTGTGTAGTGTTGTCATAAATAACAGACAGCAACACTAAATTAATATAAGAATATTTATGAAACTACTGTGGACATAGCTTTATCAACAACCCCAAATAGCTGTCTTAAACATGAGAAAATAAAATAATTTTAAAAAGCATTTACAATCTTTTGTGGTTTTCTAATCTCTCCATGGAAAGATTGTCTTTAGTGATTAAGATAAGAGATTTAAAGACTAAAACTTCTGGACAAGTAAAAAAAGGAGATTTAGCTGCTTGCCACTATTGCATGGTTTCAAAAGAGAACCCTTTGCTCCTATAAGCAAGGAAATGTGCCTTTGAACAATATAATATATAATCATCACAGCTGGATTTAGAACAAATAGTTTAGTGTGCTGATAAAACCATGATTATCGCATCACTTGACCACTTGGATACCTTAGCTCTTTGAGAGTCAACTTCAGGATTGATTAACTCCTATGAATAGCAGCAAAATTAGTCCCCAAAAGTAGATTAATGTAGATTTCTACTATTTCCAATTAATCTATTTTTTTTATCCAAATACTGTCTTTCGACATTTGAGAGAACTGAGTAACCTCTAGCAAAATGAGATATAATTAACATCAAACACTAGGTGAACAATACTTAATTACACTCCATTAGAAGCCATCAAAACAAGATTATAATTGTACTGTATACATGCCACATTTCTTGTAAGGTCAGCAATACAGCTCTCTGCTAATAAATACAGAGAACTCTGCACTTTACTGACCTCCTAGGTTATTTAATGATGGACCAACCACAACCAGCTTACTTTTTAATAGACCTAGAGGAGTGAAGAGAAGTTTGAATATTAAAAATAATTAAAATATGCTATCAAAATATTGAAAGTAAGTCACTAAAGAAAAAGGTGAGGCAGGAAAGTAAACCTGATTTAACATGACAAGCCTTATTTAGCAGTATTTTTGGAGACAGAGCCAAAACGCTCTCTAATCAAAGTGTTTGATTTGTGTTAAACTTTTAACATTTAATTTTGTGAAATGCTTGCAGTATAGCAAACACCACTTGTTTAACCAGAACTTTATTTTGTAAAAACATAATCAACAACCAGGAGAGGAAAAGTTAAAAATAAATTGAGCACCTATCAGAATGGGGTACTTTACATTATGTATATATTATTCAGGCCATACAATAAGTTTGCAAAGGAATTATTTTCACTATTGTACAGAAGAAACCATACAGCAATATGAGGTTGTATAACTTGCTCAAAGTTCTATAGATAGTAAATGCTAGAGTCATGATTCCAGGCCAGGGCTTCATGAGTCAGGGAGGGATAATTAATTAAATAGCCAACCTTCTATGCATAAACACACAAACCAGCATGTAATAAGTTTCTAGTAAAGCTGTACTTAAAAAACCATTGCAAATTAAAGGAGAACAAAATTTGTGTGAATTTTGAGAAGAGGTGAAAAACAAATTAAGGATAACTCAAAGCAACAGAAAGAATTGGACAGATCACTAAGAAAAGAGAAGAATTCAATAAAGGAAAACTTCTACATGGTGATAATATTCCATAGAAGTCAAAGAGTAGGTACTGATATTGTTGCATCACCATCATAAAAGATATGAGCTTTTCCTTTTCTAAATTTTGAAATAAGTTTAATTTAAAGTGAATAGAGTCTAACTACAGATCTTTTTAGGTCCTAGCAAAATGACCAAAGTCTGCTTTCCCCATACTCTAAGAAAGTAATTGCTTGCCTTGTGCCCTGATAAAGTGGTACCAGATAAAGATTAAACTAGAAAATTAGGAGTCAATCTAGTTGAGAAACAATAACAAGTGGAATTAATAGCATATTTTACTTTGACATATTTAGTGATGACTGATAAAATTATTCCAATCATTTTTATTAACTAGAAGGCTACTGTGTGTGTAGCACCTCAAATTCCACAAACAGAAAACAATTTTAAAAATATGTTTATAAGAAATTTCAGATGCCAGTCTTTCCACTGGGTTGGTTCATTGCTGGTCCTTGGGCTTAAGTTATGTGTGTGAATGTATATGTTGGTTCACAATGGTTTGTTTTCTAGCCACAGTGCTATGTGAGTTTACAGTGCCCAACTGTGGCATCATGAGTATGTAACCATTATTAAACAAATGATATTAGGAATTACAGAGGGAGAAAGATCTATCTATACTACTTCAAAACAGATTCCAAAGAGCACTGCCATTGTAAGCTAAAACATTATATGAGAAATAACAGTGTTGCTACTTTTTGTCATAAGAGATTTGATATTAGGCAGAAAATTTGCAGTTGGCCGTAAAGAAAATAAAATTATTGGACCAGAATAGGAGAAAGTGGTGCTGGGAAACTGCAAAGACTTTTTGCATGTACTGACTAATAAGATAGTAAACAAATAAATACATGCCTCTTCTCTATCACTGTCAGTAAATCATTATACCTCACATGACCCATGAATTTTGTAACACATTGATTAATAAAAGTGTACAGGTAGTCAAGGCTCCACAAAAAATATTTACTGGGGTTCGACAAATTCTAAGGGTCACCCTTTCTTGTCCTTTTCCCCCACTTCTATATACAAATTTCAAATCTTCTGAATTTTAAGGTACTACTTCAGGATATTTAGTACATTATGGTTTTGTTCCTGGTACAACGGTTGCACTAATTTTCAAAATAATAGTCACAAAAAAATAAATTAAATAAAGGTTATATGTTTAGGTCTCACCATTTGCTCCCCAACAGAGTTGACAGGAGAGAATTCACTGTGTTTTATTTAAAAGGGACTCAAGGTTTGTTAAGATTTGACACTTTATTTTCACCAAAGGAGAAAAAAACCACTATTCTTATTAGAAAAAAAAAAAAACTCTACTGAGTTAGAATGCTGGGGAATTATGGGAATGTGAACGCGTAGAGTTTTAACCAGTCCTTTGACCAAGTCTTGCTGCTACTGTGCTAACAATGCTGCTTCTCCAGGTAAAATTCTGAATTCATAAGTATGTAAGTAGCTCAAACAAATCAATTAAAATTACATAAAGACTGTGACATATAAAGTAGACAGAAATATATGCAGAAATTAGAGAAGGTAAAACATATCTTAAAATTTAACTTCATTAGTAACAAAAATATAAAATAAACTGTTATTTGCTTATGGCTTTGGCAAATTTTAGTCTTTTTAATATTCAGCATTGGCAAACGTGGAAAAATGGTGCCTGATTCACTTTACATGGTATTATCAAAAACTTATAAGGAAGGGCAATTTGGGTATAGCTACCAAAATTTTAAATTGTACATAAATTTTAGTTCAGCAATTGTACTTCTAGCTAGATGTTTTGAAGAAAAAGTTTCTTGAGCATGACTACAATTAAATCAAATCAAATGAGAAACAATCTAAATGCCAGAACCAGTTATTATTTATAAGTTACATCTTCATACTATGAAATTTTTTGCAGACATTAAAAATAATGTAGGAGACTGGGCTTAAGATGGTGGCCAACAGGTTGGTCTGCAAAAATCTCTAAGGAGGCAAGTGACAATAAAGACTCTCCACATGAGTAGGCGGGCACTGATGGGAGTGTGAAAGTCCGTCTGAGGGGATACTCAGCTGCATGCACCCAGGTCCCCCGTCTGAGAGTGACTGCAAGCCACTACCACCCTGAAATTAGAGCACAGCTCCCAAGATTGCAGCAGAAATGTCTGCTGCCTGTGGGAACATGCCTAAGAAAAGCCTGCTGAATCCAGCTGATTCCCAGCACCTGGCACCTGGCGCACACCATCACTTGGCATACTGGACCCACTGGAGTGCAGGATTTGATTATTGGAGAGAGAGCATCTGAGAAATCCAGAGAGAGGAATACATGCCTGGTGAGGAACCGCCCACTGCAGCCATCTTCCAGGCAGAGATTTGCATTGCTCTGTCCAGCTCCCCCACACCCAGCCTCCAATTTGTTGACTAAGCCACACAGAAAAACTACTGCCCTTAGGCACTCCCTTACATTTGAAGTAGGAGAAAGACCTAACAAGGCATTGGAAGGGGCTGCAGATGGAGCCCAGAGATCTGAATTCTGTGAATGGCAGATCAACTACTCAGGGATGGATCGTGTGTGGTCCAGAGGAAATATTTTGAGAGCACAAACTTCAGAGGGACCTGACAAGTGCTGAGTTCCAGGTGCCCCACCCCTACCCTGATCCAGCCATGGGACAAAGGGTGTGGCCAGAAAAAGATGAGGAAGAACTCCAAAGAGATCAGTGGTAAGTCCAAGGCTGACCTAAACCCCCTCTTCCCCAGCAATCCTCTGAACATCAGACCCACACAGGTGGGCCACAACTGAGAGGGACAAACCCAGATGGAGCCTGAACATCAGTCTCAATAGGAGAACCCCATTCCAGGATAGGCCTGGCTGAGTCAACCTCGTGAGAGTACATAACTGGGGAAGAGATTATCCTGTACATCCCCAACAAAGATCTCCCTGACCATAGGAGAGTGGGAGGGGAAGACTGCAGCCCCACCCACCTCCACTGCCACTCCTGTTTCCCTGCTTCATTTCCTGAGGTGAGAGTGAAAGAGGTGACTCTGCAGGAAAGATCTGAATAGAGGAACAATTATAGAGCCTACCACAAGAGGACAGGTTTTTTTGTCTTTGTTTTTGTTTTTTGTTTTGTTCTGTTTTTTTTTTTATTTTCAATTAATTTTTAATTTTAAAATTTTTCTGACTGTTAGTTCATCTATTTTTAAAATATTTTTCCTTTGTGCATGAATGTGTATGTGAGGCTTTGACCTGCATCCCCTCCTAAAAATTTTTTTTTCTCTTTTCTTTCT
>CAUYQG010050673.1:0-16046 GCA_963574415.1 Tarsius wallacei | reverse complement strand
AGAAGGCATATTTAAGTAATGAGACAACCTCTGACAGGCCTGGAACACAGGGTATCTCTTGAGGGGTGAGTGGAACTGAGTCTGAGCAGGTTAGGCAGTAGTGAAATTTCTTTGTAGGACTCTTCATTATCTTAAAAAATTCTGTGATATTTGAATTCTTCTAGGTAAATTTTTTTTTTTTTTGAGTTGGAGTCTCACTCTGTCGCCCAAGACTGGAGTGCAGTGGCCGCTCCCGGCCACTGCAGCCTCGACCTACTGGGCTCTGGTGATCCTTCCGCCTCAGCCTTCCAAGTAGCTGGAACTACAGGCACGCGCTACCACGCCCGGCTAATTTTTTTGAATTATTGTAGAGATGAGGTCTCGCCAAGTTGCCCAGGCGAGTCTCGAACTCACGGGCTCAGGCAATCCACTCACCTCAGCCTCCCAAGGCACGGGATTACAGGCTGAGCCACCGAGACCGGCTAACCTTTTTAATCCTAACAGCATTTTCTGTGGTAAGCAGAGCAAGGTACCAAATATGTATTGAGTGTCAGCACTGTGTTTGGCCCTGGATTCAAATTGTGCTTCATTCCTAGTTCGTCTACCTAAAAGTGATCTATGATTGTAACATTATCTTCTGCAAACAATTTCAGTGCCATTCCAATTACCTGTAAATAAATTCCAAATCCGAATTTGCCTTTCCAATCTCATCTCTCTCAATACCATCCTGAAATCCTATACACTATTTAATGTACACACATACATTTTTAGAGGTATCCTCTTTTCAGTCTTAATAATGTTTGTCATTTGCAATAGGCAGAGTAATGACCCACCCAAAGACGTTCTAATTCCTGGAAACTGTGAATATGCTATATTACATGGCCCAGGTGAATTAAGTTTGCAGATAGAATGAAAGGTGTCAAGTGACTGACTTTAAAATGAAGAAATTATCCTGCATTACCCAGTGGAGTCAAGGTACTCTCATGGGTTCCTTAAATGCGAAAGAGACAGGCAGAAGAGTGGGTGTCAGAGTGACTCAAAGTGAGAAACATTCAACCAGCTATTGCTGGCTTTGAAGATAGAAGGGTGCCAGAAGCCAAGGAATGTAGATAGCATCTAGAAACTGGAAAAGACAAAAAAAAAAAATATATATATATATATATGTATATATATATATTCCCTCCAGAACCTCCAAAAAGAACACAGCCTTGCCTACTCCAGTCTTGTTAACTCCCTTAACTTACTAGTCTTGATTTCATTCCACTGAGACCCATTTTGGACTTCTGATCTCCAGAACGATAAAATAATAGATGTGTGTTGTTTTATGTTGTGAAAGTGGTTGTAATTTGTTTCAGTAGAATAAAGAAATAACTATGCCTTTCCTTCCTATTAAAATCTTAATAACTTTTTCAAAGTTCATGTTTCTTTGTTCTCATAAATCTTATAACAATTCAAATGATACTTAGCACATGATACTCTTTTTCATATAAGTTTAAATTCTTCATCTATCTAACAAGTTGTTAGCTTCTCAAGGTCAAAAACAGTAGTTTAAACAGCCCTACATGAGACATGACAACTGACACAATGCCCTGGTGGCACCTGGAGCTTAATGAAAAAAATCACAGTTGACTTTTCTACAGCAGAAGAAAAAATTTCCATGATAAAATATTATGACAAGATATAATAAAATTTATTTCAAAAATGGAAGGATTCAAAGGTTTTTTTTTTTTAATATGGCACTAGTCAAACTTTTGCTAGAGATTTATGTGCAAAAAAGAATGTTCTTTAAAAAAAATGAAACCAACCTCTACTTAGGTTTTGTTTGTTTGTTTGTTTTTGGTTCCAGGTACTTGCGGTATCTAAGAAAGAAAGGTATTTAACTTAGGATGGAAATTTTACTCAGCCAAATGAAGCTCTAATGGCCTAATTTTGTTTAAATCTCAATCCTGTATGGCAGCAGAAATGGGATGCCTTTTATAGGGTTTCTTATTCTTATAGTCATTGAGAGTGACCAAGATATTTTTACAAATGGTCTGCAGATTCATTTTGGCAGAGACTGAAACTCCCTTAATTTCCCAAGCCCAACTAACACTTAGCTTTTATATATGCCAGAGAGTAGGATTTTCACATTTCAAAAACTAGAAAAATAATTTCTCTACATCTTCAATGTTTTTCACTGAAAACTCCCTTAACCTACTAGTCTTGATGAACTATTACTTTTCTCTGAGGACACAGCTTCCTTTGCTACCCTTTGTGATAATTTTATGTGTCAACTGGACTGGCTCCTGAGGAGCCCAGACATGAAACATTATTCTGAGTGTGTCTGTGAGGGGTTTCTAGGTGAGGTCAAAGCTGAATCAGTAGGTTAAATAAATCAGATTGTGCTCCCCAGTGTGGATGGGCCCATCCAATTTGTTGGAGGTTTAAACAAAATAAAATCAGAAAAGGCTGAGTCAAAAAGAATTTACTCTCTTTCACTGATTGTTGAACCGAGACATCGGTCTACTCGGTCTGGAACTATGCCATTGACTCTCCTGGGTCCCCACTTACAAATTGCACATCTTGGGACTTCTCAGCTTCCATAACTGATGAGTCAACTCCTGATAATAAATATCTTTACACACACACACACACATACAACTGGTTGTTTCTCTGGAGAACCCTGATTAATACACCTTTCAATCTGAGGTTTCTCTTTCCTCAACACGCCACACACTTAGGACTAGAAAGCAGAGTTGGTTTTCTTTGCTCTTTCGTACTCCTTCCAGATTATTACTTAATTCTCATCTTAAAAACCCCTGCTTCTTGAGATTAATGCCATTCTATAATAGTCTCTCTTTCTGTCTCTTATGTTAATATTGTCACCATACACATTTCAGTGTGAGCCAAAGAATTTAACAACATGTCCACCCTAACTCACTAGAGTTCTAAATTTGCATCTAGGAACAGCAGGGTATAGTAATAAGCAAGGATGATTTTGTTTGCCTGTATTTATTAGCAGTGAGTATTATTCTACTAGGAGTCAAGGGATGGTAGAAAACAAGACTATGCGACCCGTGTGTCATTTTTCTCTCTTTCTTTTTCTTCCCATCTTTCTACTTCCCAAACACCTACCTTTACTTTCAAAAGTCAAATTCACCTTCTACTACACAGAAAGTTTAAGCTACAAAAAATAGCATTTTTTGAAATTTCTCATCACATCTATAACTTTTCCTACATTTTGTGTTCATACAAGTTTTGTGCCTTTTTCTTAGTAATGTCTTCTCTCAACACATGTACACACACATACACACACACACACACACACACACACAATTTGTCTGCTCTTCCTTCACTTGGCTTTTTTTATCAGAACCTAAACATGATTAACACTTTTTTGTTGTTGTTGTTTTTGTTGCTATGACAAACAACACCAATTACACAAACACTTTCAAACTTCCACTTGGTGTTCAATTTCTACCCTTTCTGTCTCTTCCATTTAAAACTGTAAAATCTGTTTTTCTACATTTGTGTTTCTACTTCACCCCTGCAGAACAATTCGAAAGAAAGGTTTTCTTTTCCTACTACTCTGCTGAAGCTACTTTTTCCGTAGCTTCTGCAGCAGTAAATGACCTTTATTTATGAAATTTTGTCTTTCTTTGTCTTCTGTGACATTGTGCTTCTGGTTTCCCTCTCTCCCTCTCTCTGATAACTTCACTATTGTGTTTGTTGGCAACATGTCTTCAATTCACAACCCTAAAGTTGTGGATCTTATCATCATCTCAGTTCTCACAATAACCTCTCCCCAAGTTCTTGCTTTAATTTCCTGGACATTGGGCATCCTCTACATGACCCGGTTATGAGTAGAAAGGCCAAATAGCATCATGGTGAAATGTACATTGTTCAGGAGTCAGACTGCTCGGGTTCAAATCAGAGCTCCATCCCTTGTAAGCTGTACAAGCTTGGGACAACGACTTAATTTTGATATGCCTCAAATTTATCTTTTGCAAAATGAGGCTAATAACATGCCTATGTTACAGAGTTGTTATATTAAATTTATTGGTATAGATAAATCTCTTTGAACCAGGTCAGCAGCATTTAATGACTACACAAGTGATAGTTTAATAATATAACTATTAAAACTGTTTCCAGCTCAGTTCCTGCTTTTAAGCCCAATGTTTTTCTATTCAACTGATGTCTGCTAGAAGTCTCCAACTGGAATTTCTCAATCATCTCAAACTCAATATATTCAGCACTGCATTTATTTTCTTCCTCTAAACCGGTTTCTTCTGCATTGTCTCTCTCAGGCATTGGTAGCATCATCCACCTGTCTGATCAAACCCTACTGGGACATCTTTCTAGATTTCCTTTGTTCCCACATCCAATTAATCACATGTCTTCTCAATTCCCCCATGTAAATATTTGCTTTAATTCATCTTTCAATCATTCAAACATTCAAAACTGTTTCTTGAACTATTATATACTCCAGGCATTCTGCTGTATAGGGAGGATGTGACAAGCAAAATCAGCAAGGCTTCTGTTTTATGGAGCTTAGAGTTGAATGGAGAATAAAAATTAAATGATACCACAAAAAGAAAAGTTATCTCTACATTTTTTCAGTCTTATTAAACTACCCAATTCAACCATCATTACCTCTTGCCTTGACTACTTCCAGTGATCCCTAATCCTCTCATTTTCTTCCTTTCTGTTCCATCCAGTCAATCCTCAACAGATAATCTTTCTAAAACACAAATCTAATTATGTCATTTCCTTGCTTACATTTTTTGCCACAGCCATTAGAACAAAACCAATTTTTTTTTAATATTCAATATTTTTATTATGATATTGTGGGGTACAGTTAAGGGTTAGGTGATTTTTAAACAAGTTTTTGCATGGTTCTATATGGTCTGGTTCCTGGTGACATCTCCAGTCTCATTTTTTAAAACATTCCCTTAACTCACACTACAATCTAATCATAGTAAAGATGTCTTAGTTCTGGGAAAGTGCCACCTCCTTTCTTGGTTTATGGATACCTCCCAGGCTTCTACTTCCACCTCACTGGCCACATTGCTTCTGCACTCTCATCCCTTGCACTTCCACATCTATGCCTGACTCAGTTTCCTTACTCAGACGAATATTGGTTTATTCGTTTCCTTCCCTTTTGCTGTTTATAACACATAGTACTTTCTATTATAATAGAACTTAATACTTGGACTTTTAATACTTGCCTATTTCATTTCATGTTTTTCTCACAAAACTGTTAACCATCTGAATATAAAACTGTCCGTGTGTGCTGTCAGCATTTTGCAGTATATGGCGCAAATTAGTAAATAATTTTCAGGGAATAAAGTTGAAAGAAAGGGTACATTGGAGAAAGCAAGGTTTTATAGCTGACATAACCCAAACTTTTTTTTTTTTCCAGAGTGGTAGTCTCACTCTGTTACTCAAGCTGGAGTGCAGTAGCAGGGTCACAAGATCATGGTTCATGGCAGCCTCAACTGCCCAGGCTCAGGCGATCTTTCCACCTTGGCATCCTGAGTTCAAGCAATCCTCCTGCCTCGGCCTCCCAGAGTGCTAGGATTATAGGCGTGAGCCACTGTGCCTGGCCCAACCAAACTTTTTGATGACACAGTGAGAATCCAGTCCTTTCCAGAGTTTTGGAGCTTGTTGTACATGTTGAGAACAGAAAAAAAAATCCATTTCTGGCACATAGTAGGTGCTCAGTAAATAATTGCCGGATGGAAAACAAGGAAGGAAGAATTGTAAAGGGCTAAAATGTTAAAGATAAATTAAGCTGACAGCAAAACAAAAAGAAAACATGGAACATTGGCAGTATAAAAATAGGAATGGGTACTTTTATGACAATATCCTTCATTTGTTAAGTACTGACAAGTTTGTCTTGTCCTGTATGGTTTTTTAAATTTAGTTTTCCGAACAGATGAGAAATGGAGACATAAGCTTTAAGTAACTTGTTTGCAGTTACAAAACGATTATGCTATAACAAAAGAATTCAAACTCAGATGTCTGATTCCAAAGACTGTTACTTACCATAACTGGGTCAGAGAAAGCAACTAGAGAGTTATTTCAGCAATCCAGATCTGAGATGATGATGACCTGTGTTCTGGTGAGGGAAGTGAGAATAGAGACCTGCAAAAGAATAAAGTTAAAAGTTGTAGGTAGTGGGCTATAAGCAATGAAGGAGGAGAATAACTTTTAAAAATAACTTAAAGCTATTTTACAGAAAGTCAGATTATCCCTAATAACTTTAGATTGATCACCTAATTCAAAGTCCCAGTGCAACTGGGATTTGAACCCAAGCAATATGCCACTGGTTAAATACCATACAATACTATAACTATAATCGAAATGCTTTTTAGATGGGCAGCTAATTCCATAGAAAGTCCAACCTCCTTCTGTAATGGGACCAGGGTAGGAATAGGAATGGCTCAGGTTTGGTTTTCTAGTTACATATTTATTCCATCGATGGGCACAGGACCAATAACACTGATATTTTAATAGATGGTCTGTATTTTATTTCTAAAACCTCCTTTCAACATTGTCACCTCATATGTTTAAAGTACTCAGGTTTACTCCGTATCCTGTTTTTACCTTATATGTTATATTAAGATATTTCATGATTGAGAAGGTATATTTACCAAAATAGACAAGCTTTCAATGTCCATTACCTTCAAAACTACTGAAGGCAAACAAGCCCCTCAGGTTATCCTGTTACATCGCAATGCTAATTAGTTTGTCATAAAGGTAATAAACTCTCACAAATATGAAAAGCATGGAGTCATGTTTCATTGAATCAGTTATGCTGTCTGAGCACTGATAACTCAATTCACTGTTAATTACATACTTCAGCTTTTATTTTTCTATTTTGAAAACGCTTACATGTGTTCATAATTTTAATAAGTAATTAAAATGGAATTTTGGCATTTAATGCCATATCTATTATCTCCACCCAACCATGGGAACTACATATGTCCATGGCTATTTCTAAAACATATAACTTGGAACAGAGTTATGTAGGTAAAAAAGAGTGATTTATATATGTTTCTGTTTTTAGAGTTTTTGATAGCAATGTCTCTAAAAGAAATTACATTAAGACCAATGTAGTTAATATTTTCAGGAAGTGTATTTTGTGTGATGAAAATTTTTGTAAGTGTTCTTTGCAAATTTGTCATTTTTTGTTTATATTTCCCAGTGAAAGTATTCACAATCTGTGCAATAGGTTTTCTTCCATTCTTCCTACTTATTTTATCACTAACTCTAACATTCAGATTTAAATTATAGCTAAATCATTGACATTAAAGTGACCAGTGATTCCTTGTAAATGTCCACCATTCTACTCCTAATTTTTACCCTTTTTGCATTTTTCTGCTATTGCCAAATAATTGGCTATATTCTTGAAATAAATTATTGCTCTTTCATCTTCCATAAAAATGAACTTCTCTGACTTTTTTCTTCTCAAATTTTTTCTATGACTTCTTTGTGGTCATTTTCTTTTCCAGATACACAAATGCTGGGTACTTAAAAGTGACTTTGGTTTCTAGCTTCTAACTATACACGTATTCGTAAAAAATAATGTTTCTCCCATTTAAATCATTTTAGTGATCACCTATTTTTTTTACATCAGCATCTAAGTTTTTCTTTTTTGGTTCTTTATTATCTCTTGCCTATGAATAATCTCTTCTTAGATATTATGTCATAAGTAGAAATTCAATCTAGGACTATGTTCAAGTAAACTTTTTGCTAAAACACAACATACACAATTTAAAAAATACAAAAATCATTTAGTGTGTAGTTTGATAAATTTTCCTAAATTAAGCCTGAGGATCTGTGGAGCACAAAGATCAAGAAACAGTATATTAGGTGCAATCAAAAAATCTGTTTTGCTAACTGTTAATACCTTTTCGAGAGTAACCATTGTCATGACTTTTAACGTGATAAAATACTTTTGCCTGCATTTGTAATTGATTTTTTAAAATATTTTATAGACAACTTATATTTTTAGTTCACTCAAAGGCACTCCACTGGATAAGAAGTCATATCTCAGTTTCTACAGTTCCATGTAATTGATTTAACTCAAATTATATAGTATATGTTCTTATGCAACTACCTCCTTTCACCACTATTATGTTTTTGATGTCTATTAAGTTGAGTACATTTTATTTTTTCATATTTATTTCTAAGTAATATTTATTGTATGAACGTAGCAACTTTTCAAGTCAATTTTATGATGAGGTGAATGAACATCTGAATAATTTTCAGTCCCAAATGACTATGAAGAATGCTGATGTAAAAATGTCTGTTGGATATACAATATTTCTATCATATTTCTGCATTTAACAGTGAAACCACTGGGGCACAAAGCATATATACATAAATATGTGTGTATATATATCTACATATATATAATGTTAAATATTTAACATTTATATGTCAAATTTTATTATGATTATAAATGGATCTTTTTCTTATTCCACATTTAAAAATCAAATCCAAATGGATTAAATACTTAAACATAAAACCTGAAAGTATAAAACTGCTAGAAGAAAATGAAGGATAAACTTCATGACATTGCTTTTGACAATGATTTTATGGATATGACACTGAGAGCACCTGGAATAAAAACAAATAAGCAAGGAAACAGCAAACTAAAATACCTTGGGACAGCAATGTTTATTACAGCATTATTCACAATAGCAAAAACATGGAACCAACTGTGCTGCCCATCGAAAATGGACTGGATAAAAAATTATGGTACATATACATGATGGAATATTACACAGCCACATAGAAAGGCAAAATTGTGGACTTCACAGCAACTTGGTTGGATTTAGAGTCAATAATACTCAGTGATCTATCACAGAAACAAAGATCTGACTACCACATGGACTCACTCATAAACAGACCCTGAACACTTATCATAATACTGTAAGAAAGGGGTTGGTAGTGGTGAGACTGCCAGGGGAGGGGGTGGGGCACATAACATCAATAAGGGTACTTGATCAGGTGTATTGGAGAGCAAAAGAAGGCCCAAACTTTACCTTTTCGATGACCACTTATGTACCTAACCCTGAATTGCACCCCATATCTTTAATTTTAAAAAAAAACATGGCACAGCAAAGGAAATAATCAACAAAATGAAAAGGCAATCTTATAATAGAAAATTTATTTGCAAACTGTGTATCTAACAAGGGGTTAATATCCAAAATACACAAGAAAGTTTCACAACTCAATATTTTTAAAAACTAATAAATCTTTTTAAAATGGTCTAAGAATTAGTATTTCTCCAAAGATGTGCAAATGGTGAACATATACACACAAAAACATGCTACACATTGCTAATCATTGGGGAAATACAAATCAAAGGCACAAAACTACTTGTTTTGTGGAAATCAGCAAGATGGTGTACTAGGAGTTTCCATCTCTTATACACCAACAAAAACAATAATTTAACAACTAATCACCAAGAAAAATAGCCTTGAGAGCTCTGAAGTACAGTGAAAAAACTGCAGCAATGTAGTGAAGGACAAAAACAGAAGATAGTCATATAGAATAGCATAGAAAATATTTTACATGTGTCATCTTATCCCCTAGCCTGGCACAGTTTGGCCCCAAGAAGAGTCTCCCCAGCTGAAACCTCCCTCAGTGGGAGATTGACAAATAGGTGGACCCCAGCAGCTATCACCAGGGCCAACGATACTTGCAGGCTTTACTACCAAGAAACTCCACAGTCTTCACCAATGATTACCTCAGTTTACTGAGTTTCCTAGTGTCCATATTGATGTACCTCCTCAGAGTCAAATATACTACTGTACCCATCCAGAGCTGAAACAATCATACTCCACTCAGCCGGTGTACTTACTTACCCCAAAATAAAGGTATTTTCTCACCAAAACCAGTATATAAAATCTGGAAGAGGTGATTGCACCTTCAAATGTGCAGATGTCAATGTAACATTATAAGAAATATTCAAAAAAGTGACACCTTTCAAAGGAACACAACAAATTTTCAGCAACTGATCCAAAAGAATTGGACATCTACAAATTGTCTGACAAATAAATTTTTTAAATTTGTTTTTAAAAGCTCAGTGGGCTACAGGAAAAAAGATAGATAACACAACAAAATTAATAAAACAATATATAAACAACACAAAAAGCATAATGAAAAGATGGAAATAATTTTTAAGAGACAAATTCTGGAGCTGAAGGATACAAGGAAGGAAATAAAAAGTGGAATAGAGAGCTTCACCAACACACTTAATCAAATGGAAAAAAAGAAACTGAAGACCCCAAAGCAGGTCACATGAAATTGCCTAGTCAAAAGAGAAAAAAGAAAAATAGTAGAGAAAGCCTACAGGATGTATGGGAGACCATCAAGTGAACCAATTATGTTGGTCTCGAAAGAAGAGAGAAAAAGGCATAAGCTTCACTTAAAAAATAATGGCTGACATTTTCCAAATGTTGGAAAAGAAATAGACATCTAGATTTATGAAACGCAAAGCCTCTCAATAGGAACAATCAAAAGAAGACTACACTGAGACATACTATAATCTAATTATCAAAAGTGAAAGATAAGGAAAAAATTTTAAAAGCAGTAATACAAAAATGACTCACCTTAAATAAAAGACTCACTCGCAACACTGTGAGGGAATGATTCAGAAGAAAACTTCGCAGGCTAGGAGATAGTGGGATAATGTATCAGGTTTATTGAAGAAATAAACTCCCAACCAAGAATACTAAAGAATGCTATGCCTGGAAAAAATATCCTTTTAAAATAAAGAAGAGATTATGTATTCCCTGGATAAATAAAGACCAAGGAAATTTATCACTACTAGACCTACCCTACAAAAATATTTAAGGGATTTTTTTCAAATCAAACAAAGCACAATAAAGAGCAACATGAAAGCATATAAAAGTTTGAATCTTCTGGTGAGTATACAAATATAGACAAATACAGAATGTAACACTGTAACAGTAATACATAGATTACTTTTAACCCTAATAAAAAGTTAAAAGGTTAAGAATTGTTAATAGATGCATAATTTTTTGAAGAAGCAGGATAATTTTATTTTGAACTAGTAATACATTCACTTGGTAGCCCCCAAAAAAGTTATAGAAAAATATAGAGTGAAAAATCTCCCTCCCATCCTTGTCTCTCATTCCAACCCTACTTCTTTCCACAGGTAACAACTAGTATACATACATGCTAATGTGGATTTATTTTCCCCTATTTTCTATAAACTACCCCTCATATTTCTCATGTGTCAGTTACATTCTTATTTTATTTTATTTTAGAGTCGTGGGGTGCATGTGAGAATTTACTACATAAGTAAATTGCATGCAGGTGAAGTTTGGGCTTCTAGCAAGCTCTCTCTCCCCCGGATAGTGGACCTGGTACCCAGTGTGTGATTGTGTGCCCCTTATCTCTCCTCCTTCCCTCCTTTAGTGTCCAGCATCTGTTGTTCCCATCTTTGTGCTCATGTGTCCAGTGATCAGGGCCTGCTTATGAGTGAGAACATGTGGTAGATACATAATTTTTAAAAGGCAAACTCTGACTATAAGAACACAAAATGTGTTAGAGTCGGAGTCAAAGTATAGAATTTTTATATGCAGTTGAAGTAAGGTTGCTAGTAACTTTAAATAGATCATTATAATTGTAAGATATTTTGTGCACACACAGAACATACTACAAAACAAAACACCTATACTAGATGAAAAATACATTTTAATAACCAAAGCAATTTACTACAAAAAAGAAGTCATGATGTAACAAAATAAGAGAGCAAGATAACTTTTAAAATGGACAAAAACACTGCAGAAAGACAGGAAACAATGCCCAAACTTTTGGCAATCACCACTTTCTAGACTGTCCTCATAGTTTTGCCGTTTCCAGGATATCATATAGTTGAAGTCATAGACTATGTATCCTTTTCAGAATGGCAGCATTCACATATCAAAATGCATTTAAGATTCCTCTGTATCTTGTCATGCCTTGATAACTCATTTCATTTTATTGCTGGATAACATTCCATGGTCTGAATATAATAGGGTTTATTTATCTATGCATCTATTGAAGGGTATCTTGGTTGTGATCAAGTTTTGGAAATTAAAAATTAAGCTACTTATTATCAACACATGTGAAAGTGCTTGTGTGTACATACATTTTCAAATCCTTTCAGTCGACAGCAAAGAACATGATTGCTGAATCAAATGTTAAAAGTATGTTTAGCTCTGTAAGAAACTGTCAAAGTACCTTCGAAAATGGCTGTACCATTTTTCTTCCCTGCAAAGAATGAGAGTTCCTGCTGCTCCACACCCACTCCAACATTTGGTACCATCAGTGTGTTGGATTTTGGCCATTCTGATCTATGTGTAGTGACACTTCATGATTGGTTTCATTTGCAATTGCCTAATGACATATGTTGTTGAGTGTCTTTTCATATGTTTATTTGCCATCTGTCTATATTCTTGGTGAGATATCTGTTCAGATCTTTTGCCTATTTTTTAAATTGGGTTGTTTATTTTTATGGTTGAGTTTTAAGAATTTTTTGGTTCTTTGTTTTCAACACCAATGCCTTAACAGGTATGTGTTTTGCAAAGATATTTTTCCCCAGTCTGTGCTATGTATTTTTGTTCTTTCAAAAGTTACTTTCTCAGAGTAGTTTTTTTTTTATTTATTTAAATGCTCCTACCTTAAGAAATAAGATAAAGTGGGACCTCATCAAACAAACACGCTTCTGCCAAGCAAAAGAAACCACCCGGAGAGCAGGAAGTCAGCCCACAGAATGGGAAAAAATATTTTCTATCTGTATATCTGACAAAGGCCTAACAACTAGGATCTACAAGGAACTCAAATGTGCCAAAAGAAAAACAACAAACAGTCCCCCATTAAAAAGTGGGCAAAAGACACGAATAGACACGTCTCAAAAGATATATGGGCAGCCAACAAACACATGAAAAAGTGCTCAGCCTCACTCATCATCAGAGAAGTGCAAATCAAAACCACACTGAGATACCGTAACCTAACCCCAGTAAGAATGGCCATGGTTAATAAAACAAACAACAACAGATGCTGGCGAGAATGCAGAGAAAAAGGAACGCTTCTACACTGCTGTTGGGAACGCAAACTAGTGCAAGCTCTCTGGAAAACTGTGTGGCGGTTTCTGAAAGAACTAGGAATTGACCTTCCATATGACCCAGCAATTCCCCTATTGGGAATGTACCCGGAGGAACTCAACTCATTCTACAAAAAAGATACCTGCACATGTATGTTTGTTGCAGCTCTATTCACAATAGCAAAAACATAGAACCAACCATGTTGTCCATCAAAACTATACTGGATTTTTAAAATGTGGTACATAAACACAATGGAATATTATCCAGCCATAAAGAAGGACAAACATATGGACTTTGCGGCAACTTGGATGGATTTAGACTCGATCATACTCAGTGATCTATCACAGAAACAAAAAACAGAGTACCATATGTTCCCACTCATAAGTGGACCTTGAACAGTTACAATACTATAAGAAAGGGATTGGCAGTGGGAAACGGGGGGGGGGGGGGGATTGACAGTTGAGGGAAACTGTTAGAGAGGGAGGTGCAAATCTCATCAGCAAGGGTGCCTATATAATCAACATTTGTATACCTAACACTGAATTGTACCCCACATCTTTATAATAAAAAATAAAAATGTAGGCCGGGCTCAGTGGCTCAGCCTGTAATTCCAGCACTTTGGGATTGCCTGAGCCCATGGGTTTGAGACCTGCCTGGGCAACTTGGTGAGACCTCGTCTCCACAATAAATCAAAAATTAGCTGGTCATGGTAGTGCACAATTGTAGTTCCATTATTTTGAAGGCTGAGGTGGAAGGATTGCCAGAGCCCAGCAGATCAAGGCTGAAGTGGCTGGGAGCATACCACTGCACTCAAGTCTGGGCGACAGAGTGAGACTCCAACTCAAAAAAATATATATATATATAATAAATTTAAAAATTAAAAAATTAAAAATATTTTTTAAAAAGAAAAGAAAGATGTGGGGTACAATTCAGGGCTAAGTATACAAATGTTCATTATGCAGGTATCCTTGTTGATGAGGTGTGCCCGCCCCTCCCATCCCCTGGCAATTTCCAACTACTGCCAATCTCACCCGCTCCCCACTCCACCCCCAGCAGTTTCCCACTATTGCCAATTCCTTTTATATAGTATCATAATAATTGTTCAAGATCCGCTTATGAGTGAGAACATGTGGTATTCAGTTTTTTGTTTTTGTAATAGATCACTCAGTATTATAGACTCTAAGTCCATCCAAGTTGCTGTGAAGTTCATAATCTTGTCCTTCTTTATGGCTACATAATATTCCATCATGTATATGTACCACATTTTTTTTATCCAGTCCACTTTTGATGGGCAGCATGGTTGGTTCCATGCTTCTGTTATTGTGAATAATGCTGCAATAAACATTCATGTACAGGTATCTTTTGCATAGAGTGATTTGAGTTACTCCAAGTATAGTCCCAGTAGGGGGATTGTGGGGTCATATGGAAGGTCGATTTTTTTAAAAGTCCAACTTATTATTGTTTTTTTCCATGGATAGTGCTTTTGGTATTGTATCTAGAAAGTCCTCACTTTCTCCAATGTCACCTACGTTTTCTCTTATGTATCTTCTAAGAATTTTACAGTTTTGCATTTTGTATTTAGGTCTAAAATCCATAGTTAGTTTTTGGGAAAAGTAAAAGGTTTTTATCTGGATTCATTATTTTTGCCTGTCCATGTCCAGTTATTTTGGCACAGTTTCTTTATAACAATTTTTGCTCCATTGTGCTGCCTGAGCTCCTAGGTCAAAGATCAATTGACTCTATTTGTGTGGGTCTATTTTAGTGTCTTTATTCTGTCCCACTATTCTTTCACCAATCACATTGTCTTGGTTACTGTAACTTTATAATCAGTCTTGAGGTCAAGTAGCATCAGTCCTCCAACTTTGTCCTTCTCCTTTGATGTTGTGTTAACTATTCCGAGCCTTGTACCTTTCTATATAAACTTTCGAGTCAGTTTGTCAACATTACAAAATCAGTTGCTGGAATTTTGACTGGGATTATGTTCAGTGTATATACCACATTGGGAGAAACTGACATCTTGACCATACCAATATATGTTTTATTATTGCATTACTTCAGTTATCAATGCAAAATTTACCTACTGTTCAAATCAATGAGAAGGAGCCTGGTATACTAAAATAATTCTAATATTATAACCAAAAAATTGGATTTATGCTCTAGACTCACCACTCCCTTTAATTGGCATGTCTTTAGCACATCACTTACTCACTTTGAACTACTATTTCCTTTTCTGTAAGATACCTGAGATCGGTAATAACCAATTATTACCTATCTACTTTATCTACTTCTTCTCACACCCTCTCACCCTCTACAACACTCAACTAGTTCATTGACGTTTTTATTGCATCAAAGAAGGAATGTGGCAGAAAGATACATATAGAAAACAAAACAAAAAATTACCAAAAAACAAACCAAAAAAAACCACCAGTCTTGGTTTATATTTTCCACGTTATAAGTTACTACGGGAATTTGGGAAGGAGAACTTGGGGACTGGACACATTGCTGAACCAATAACATTAATAAAAAATCAATTTCCTCAATTCAGAGAATACATTGGACTCCATGGTGTAGGTGAGGTAAAAAGTGACAAGAAAGAAGAAAGAGAAAGGGAAGTGGGGAAGGAGATACAGGAAGACTTAAGACAGCCAGAAAGGACAGGCAAGGATTCTTTTCCCTCCCTAGCAACTAAAGCATGGCTCAAAAATCAGACTGACCTAATTGAGCTTTTGTCAAAAACGCAGATCTTAAGAACATGCAGCCAGGCTTGGTGGCTCAGCCTGTCACCCCGCGCCTTGGGAGGCCGAGGTGAGTGGATTGCCTGAGCCCGCGGGTTCGCGACCCGCCTGGGCAGGCGAGACTTCATCTCTACAATAAATCAAAAAAATCAGCCGGGCGTGGTAGCACGCCTGTAGTTCCGGCTACTCGGAAGGCTGAGGTGGAAGGATCGCCGGAGCCCAG
>CAUYQG010050672.1:0-15864 GCA_963574415.1 Tarsius wallacei | reverse complement strand
TGAGACTGTTCATTTAACAGTTTCCAGCTGGGCTTGGTGGCTCAGTCTGTAATCCCGTGCTTTGGGAGGCTGAGGTGAGTGAATTGCCTGAGCCCGCGGGTTCAAGACCTGCCTGGGCAACTTGGCGAGACCTCATCTCCACAATAAATCAAAAATTAGCCAGGCGTGATAGCGCGCGCCTGTAGTTCCAGCTACTTGGAAGGCTGAGGCAGAAGGCTCGCCGGAGCCCAGCAGGTCGAGGCTGCGGTGGCCGGGAGCGGCCACTGCACTCCAGTCTGGGCGACAGAGTGAGACTCCAACTCAAAAGAAAAAGAAAAAAAAAAACATTGTTTCCATATTATTAGTTTTATTTTAAATGGACTCTCTATTTGAACATTTTCTTTTTTTTTCTTTCTTGCTTTTTAAGCTTTTTTGAACTCTACTTTCAAATTCTCTATTACTATTACAATTTTCTATTTCTTCACTGGCCCTCATTTTCAATGATCTAAAGGATGAAAGGGGAAAAATATAATTGCATAAAGGTTAGAAAATTTGAATATATTTTAATTAAAAATGTAAATAAATTAAAAAAGCAAAATTGAAAGCTTTTTAAAATTATAAAATTATTAAAATAAAATTATTAAAGAAAGAGGAGAGCGACCCCAGAGGCAGGTGAGCTCAGTACTGTCCTTAGATCTGGAAAAAAGAGGCTCTGAACCCTGTGCTTCAGAGGGTCCCCAAATCACAAATATATACAATACATAAAGAATTTTACTCTTTAAAGTAAAATTATTAAAACATGTAAAATTATTAAAATAAATAGGTAAAATATAAGCTACAATGAAAGTCAATTATAAAGTAAAATTAAATAATGCTGAAATTTTTTTTTAGATTTTGAAAGATTAACTAACCTATTAAAAATTTTCATAATACTAGGCTGGGCATGGTGGCTCACACCTGTAATCCTAGCATTTTAAGAGGCCAAGGCAGGAGGATCACTTGAGACCAGAAATTCAATACCCACCTGGGCAACATAGCAAAACCCAGTCCCTAAAAAAAAAAAAAAAAAGTATAAAAATAAAACTATTTACATTTCTAGCATTCAGTGTCTAGAATTGATATCATACTTTAAGCACATTAAATCCAGGCAGAGATACACACAAATTTAGGAGTAATATGAACTGTTTAATATTAGAAAATATTCCTAAGCCTCCATCTGCAACAATTTCAATACTGAGCAGATCTGGAGTTACTCCAGAATCATGAATTGATTTATGTGAGGAGAAGCAAGAAAACGAATGCTCAGCACTAGTGGGAAATGAAACTTCATTATGCAAATACCTGTCGCATTCATACTATGAGAAGAAGGATTTGACAAGCTAATTAATTTATCTTTTCTCTTACCTAAGTGCTTGGGCAGTTCAAATCCTCCCTGGAGCCTGATGCATTCTCCTTTTCTCATGTTGGATGTAGCATAATCCATACTACTTCAAGGCACTAGAATGAAAATGAATTTTATTTCCAGTAGGCAAGTTAAAAGATATAGAAAAGAGTTTCCCTGGGACCTGATGCCTGTTAGTCATAAGGGTGAAAGTTTCCTGACAAGTGCCTGAGTTTTTGTTGTTTTTGTTGTCATTTTTGAGTTGGGGTTTCAGTCTGTCACCCAGGCTGGAGTGCAGTGGCACAGTCATGGCTCACCGCAGCCTTGAACTCCTGGGCTCAAGAATCCTCCCTCCTACGGAGTAGCTGGGACTACAGTCACACTCCACCAAGTCCAGTTAATTTCTTAATTTTTTTTAGAGTCGGGGGTCTAGTTATGTTGCCCAGGTTGGTCTTGAACTCCTAGGGTCAAGCAATGTTCCCGCCTTGGCCTCCCAAGGATGCTGGGATAACTGGCGTGAGGCCTCGTGCCTGGCAATGGCTTTTTAATCATTTCTTTATGTGTTGTATATATTTGTGATTTGGGGACCCTCTGAAGCACAGGGTTCAGAGCCTCTTTTTTCCAGATCTAAGGACAGTACTGAGCTCACCTGCCTCTGGGGTCCCTCTCCTCCTAGTCCACTGCCTCAGTACACATCAAAATCACTGTCCCACCATAGCCCAGTTAAGGCCCCACATTAATTCACTCTTTTAGCCATTCTATGATTTATTTAGAATTTGAACTAAAAGGTTCTTCAGACTCTCACATGTTATAAAACTGTATTTGTGAGGAGAGCAGAAGCCCCTCTAATAAGGTTGGGTGGTCAAACTTTTGTACATGCTGCTCCCACTGCCTAAACAATATGGCCTCCTCTTTTCAGCTGATTAACTCCTATATAGATGTCAACTCAATTGCAACTTCACAGAAAAGCCTTCCCTGATAGCTCCAATTCGTTCAAACGCTCTTTGTATATGTCCCTATAGTATCTCGTTCTATTTAACAGAGTGATGATTTTTCCATTATTTCTGTGATGCAATTAATGTTTGCCTCCCTCCTTAAAGAGAAATGGACATGAAGACCACATTTGAGTGTGTTTTCGCTCACTCTACCATAATATCCCCAGAGCTTAGCCCAAGTTTTGCTAGATTTAATCAATTAATTAATTAATAGAGCTTCTATGGACTCAATTTTTGTGCCCCCACTTCCCCCCCCTCCCATTTATATATTGAAGCCTTATCTCCCATGTGATGGTATTAGGATATGGGGACTTTGGAGGATAATTAGGTCATGAAGGCAAAGCCCTCCTAAATGAGATTGGTGCCTTTTTAAGAAGAGACAAGGACCAGGTGAAGTGGCTCATGCCTGTAATCTCAGGATTTTGGAAGGTCAAGGCAGGAGGATTGTTTGAGCTCAAGACCAGACTGGGCAATATAGTGAGACCTCATCTCCAAAAAATTTTAAAAATTAACTGGGTGTGGTGGCATGTGCCTGTAGTCTCAGCTACTGAGAAGGCTGAGGAGGAGGGATCACCTGAGCCCAGGAGGTCAAGGCTTCAGTGAGATATGATAATGCCACTGCATTCCAGCCTGGGCAACAGAGTGAGACTAAGACCTTGACTCAAAAAAAAGAGAGTGACATGAGAGAACTTGTCTTCTCTCTCTGCTCTCTGCCTCATGACAGGGTACAAGAAGATGGTCATCTGTAAACCAAGAAGTGAGCCCTTCCCAAACACGGAATCTGATGGCACCTTGATCTTGGACTTCCCAGTCTTCAGAACTGTAAGAAAGAAGTGTTTGCTGTTTAAGTCACCTAGTCTATGGTAATTTGTTATAGTAGCTCAAACAGACTAAGACAGCAGGAACAGGTTTTATTAAACTCAGTCAGTTCAGATAAATATGGTACAGCATCAGAGTATACTCAAACTCAAACTATCAAGCTCTAATATTGGCATATTGGCCCAATCAGTGAGACTGAGAAGCAGAAAAAAATGTTAATGTGTTAAGAAATAAATTAACAAAACTATGACCTAGAATATGACATTTAACCATGCCAGAAGTCCTGACCTCCACTTGGAATCAGTGAGATTGTCCTGGCAAAAAAAGTGTACCATCAAGTTCCGAGAAAGTGAGCATTAGATACTCTGATTCTGCAATCTTGGAAACAGAGAAGAAAAAAAATATATAGACATTTATTTTCTTCTCATATAAAAACAAGGCTGAAATTGCTTTCAAGTCTTTACACAAAATAGCATTAAACTGTTTTTATCAAAGTAAATATACTGGAAGTAGAGAGCTTAATTCACCTGTTTTTATCAGGTCATACAATAGAAGCAGAGGTCCTAATAATTGTCTATTATCTTGCTGTAAATAACATACCTCAGCAGTTTTAGCTGTTGCCTAAAAAAAAAATAGCAGATGTTTCTGCTAAGATTCTGTGTAAGTTCTCTTTGGAGTAAACAAAGCACTTTTCTTCGTGGCTGAGAGGAGCCAAGGAAAGGCTCTTACTGAAGCCCTGTTCAGTTCCTGGGAACGCCAGATAGTACTGCCACATGGCCTCCTACTTGGCCTCAACCGGAAGGGAAAGATTATTAAAATTGTTCAGTGATTTTCAAGTGCAGAAATGTTTTAACATTTACCTTTACCAAATTATTGTGTAAATATGTTTTCTCCCTCAGCCCCCACTTTTTAGATTATTTTTTAACCATGAGTAAATAAAAAATAACTGAACTTACTAAGTGCTGGTCATGATACAATATGAGTACACTGCAATTCTTTTCTTTGAAATAATAAACTAAATCTTCTCCTTCTGGAGGAAAAACAAACAGGTAGCGACTGTTGAAAAGTCATTTGGGGGCTGGGCTCGGTGGCTCAGCCTGTAATCCCGTGCTTTGGGAGGCCAAGGTGAATGAATTGCCTGAGCCCGTGGGTTCGAGACCCGCCTGGGCAACTTGGCGAGACCTCATCTCTACAATAAATCAAAAATTAGCCAGGTGTGGTAGCGTGCGCCTGTAGTTCCAGATACTTGGAAGGCTGAGGTGGAAGGATCGCCGGAGCCCAGCAGGTTGAGGCTGCGGTGGGCGACTGAGTGAGACTCTAACTCCAAAAAAAAAAAAAGTCATTTGGGACAAATACGGGTCAATCTTTCTGCAGTATTTCCAGTTCTTGTCAATTTAGAGGATTATGGTTTTAGTAAATATTTTGCTTCCATTGGATGATAATAACTCTGCGGTTTTTGTTAGCAATTTTGTTTCTTGGCTGAACTTATTCTGAAATAAAGGAAAGTCTGTGTTTATTTTGTAACTATTTCAGTCACCCATTATATGTTGCATTTTTTTATTGGTCAGGTTTTATTAGGGAAAGACAAATACTTTCCACAGGATTTTATTAACTATCCCTGTCTCTGAAGGTAAAGCTGGAAACAAAATTTCTTCTCCTTATCATGTTGCACTTTTTAAAAAATTCTCACCCCTCTTATTTAACTAGGCTGGTATACAACTAGGACTGTAAGCTTGTCTCATAACATTGCTATGTCCTTAAAATTTTCCATGACCCATATTTTGAATTACACCTCCAATACTTTGAAAGAGTGAATAACTTTATGCTTATCTGGGGCCCAATCTTTCCAGTACTGCTTCTATTCTCTGTGTCCCATTTCATAGGTTTTTAGCATAAAATAGCCATAAGAGAAAAAACATGTTTCAGAGGTTCAGCTAGAGAGATTTGGAAACCTCAAATCCCCAGTAGCCTTGAGCCTGACAGCTAGTATCATAGTATCAACTTATTAGTGAAGATTTTTATAAATGTGAAACAGTGAGAAAAGAGGCCAAAACAGCTTCTATATGTGACACTGCAAACTAAAATTTATTTAGACTGTCATTTGCAAAGTGAAACCAAGAGCATCATTTTTACCAAAATGAATACCCTTAACCCTGACCCCACAAGAGCTATTTATCAAAAGCCATCATAAAATCATCTAGATAGTGACCTCTTACATCCAGATTTCCTAGAAGTGATTGAATTCCTAACATCTGGAACACAACTTCTCTCTGCTCACTACCGTGGCTGCACAAGCAGTGGGGAAATGGTGTTGAGGATGTCTGGAGGGCAGGACAAGAGATGACACCAGTTCTATCTCCTTTTCCCAGCCATCCTTAAGCAGGTTGGGTAAAAAAAAATTCCAGAGACTTCCTTCCACCTTCTTGGTTACTACAGAGACCTGTTGATAGTTGGTTAATCCCAGTTATTTAACCAAACACTAATCTATGGGTTGTTAAGGTATTCTATAGATGTAATTATAATAATATCTACAATCAGTCGACTTTAAATAAAGCAGTGTACCCTTGATAATATGAATGGACTTCATTCAATCAGTTGAAGGCCTTAAGAACAAAAAACTTGGCTAGCCAGTGGCTCATGTCTACAATCCCAGCACATTTGGGGGCACAGGTGGGAGTATCTTTTGAGCCCAGGAGTTTGAGACCAGCCTAGACAATATAGTGAGAACTTGTCTTTACAAAAAAAAAAAAAAATTTTTTAAATAAAACTTTAAAATAGCCAGGCATGGTGGCACATACCTGTAAGTTCCAGCTATTCAGGAGTCTAAGGTGGAAGGATGGCCTGAGACCAGAAGGTTAAGACTGCAGTGAGCTGTGATCATGGCACTGCATCCCAGCCTGGATGACAAAGTGAGACCCCTGACTTAAAAATTTAAAAAAAAAAAAAAGGAATAACAGCAACCAAAAAACCCACTGAGATTTCCTGGAAAAGAAATTCTGCCTCGATACTGGCACATCAACTGTGTGAGTTTCTAGCCTGCTGGACTCCCTGACATGCCAGCCCCACAATTGCATGAGTCAACTCTTTAAAATAAATCTAATTGTATATGTATAATATACATATGGGTTCTGTTTCTCTGGAGAGCTCTGACTGTTACAGAGCCTTATTCCATTTCTGTTCCTACCTCAGGGGATTATGTATTGTGAAGTAAGAGAGTCATGAATAGACAAGCCTGTTTGTACTGGAGAACTATGGTTTTAAGAACTATGTTTAATACTTGGGAAAATTCCTGGAGAAAACCAGAACACTGCTTTCTCCCATGTTTAGCCACTGCACTAAGTGCCTTTACTATATATATTATATATGGTATATGCCTTGTTTTAAATACTTAGTTGTACAGTATTTACACTATAGGCAAGATATCAAAATTCTGATTTAGTTTTTTGGCAAATGCTTATGGTAGAAATTAGATTTTTTTGTTACGTGAACCCTTATCCTAAACAATATGACACATATTTTGGTATCTATATATCTCATTTTAATAGTGTTTAGGCATAGAGTGTACAGTCATCCCTTGGTATCTGCGGGGGATTGGTTCCATGATACTCTGCAGATACCAAAATCTATGGATGTCCAAGTCCTTTGTATAAAATGACATAGTATCTGCATATAACCTATGTATATCCTTCCATATACTTGAAGTCATTTCTAGATTACTTTTAATTACTAACACAATGTACATGCTATGTAAATAGTTGTTATACTCAATTGTTTAGGAAATAATGACAAGAAAAAAATGTCTGTACATGTTAAGTACAGATGCAACCATCCTTTTTTTCCCACAAATATTTTCGATCTGCCCTTGGTTGAATCCATGGACATGGAAGCACCCAATGATATGGAAAGCCAACTGGTTTTGATATGATTATATATAATGAGATCATTTGAGTTCATTAAAAATGAGACATTCTTTTGAGATGAAGAGACCATTTCCCAGAAAATTTTGCACAAACTTCAAAAAAGTAACTGAATTGTGAAAATAGAAAGTGCTGATCAACAGAGATCTTATAAATAAGACTAGCTCGAAATAATTGAACAGCAAAGTCTCTTACACAAAGTCAGTTTCCTGTGGCATGCTTTTAGAATCCCAAATACTAAACAACAACAACAACAACAACAACAAAAAGTTAAAAAAAAAAAACAAAGAAAAAAAGAATCCCAAATACTGAGAGACACCTATAATTTTTAAAAGTTATTATTTTGGATGGAAAAGTTCTATCATGTCAGCTGATTTTCAACCATTAAATATTTAGGAACTTCAGAAAGCACACAGTTGTAATGACAAACCTCTCTGCACTCATTCTATGGTACTGGGGTTTCTAGTTGAACCATATCACATTGCTTCCTTATACTGTGTTGAATTATGTGTATCCTAGACTTGTATTCATTTCTATAAAGAAACAGAGAAAAAAATACCAGATTCTAGGTAATAGGAAATGATTCTAACAAAATTAGGAAACTCTAATTTAATTAAAATTTAAATGACACATTTTTAAATTTAAACTTAAATTTAAATTTAAACTTCTGACTAATCTTAGAATCATCTAAAGTTACTAAATTAAGCCAGGCTCGGTGGCTCAGCCTGTAATCCCACGCCTTGGGAGGCTGAGGTGAGTGGATTGCCTGATCCCACGGGTTCAAGACCCGCCTGGGCAACTTGGTGAGACTTCATCTCTACAATAAATAAAAAAATTAGCTGGGTGTAGAACACCTATAGTTCCAGCTACTTGGAAGGCTGAGGCAGAAGGATCACCGGAGCCCAGCAGGTCAAGGCTGCGGTGGCTGGGAGTGGCCACTGCACTCCAGTCTGGGTGACAGAGTGAGACTCCAACTCAAAAAAAAAAAAAAAAGTTACTAAATTAAACAGCTCCCGTGTGTGTTCTCGTTCTCTCTCTCTCTCTTGATCTCTCTCCCCGCTCCCCCTCCAAGAGAGGGTCTGGGGGAAATCTAATAGGTGTCTTTGAAAACAGAATGTAAGCCTGGCACAGTGGCTCATGCCTAAAATTCCAGCACTTTGGCAGGCCAAGGTGGGAAGAATGCTTGAGCCCAGGAGTTCGAGGGCAACATAGGGGGAATCCGTTTCTACACAAAAAATCAGAAAATTGGCTGGGCATGGTGGCATGTGCCTGTAATCTGGAGGTTGAGGTGGAAGGCTCTCCTGAGCCCAGGAGATCAAAGCTGTGGTGACCCATCATCATACCACTGCACTCCAGCCTGGGTGACAGAGTAAGACTCTGACTCAAATAAAATAAAATAAAATAAAATGAAAATAGGATGTAAAACAAATGTAGTAAAGGTACAGAATTAGAGGACCGATCTACTTACAATCATTTTAACCTTTGAGATGTGTTCTAAATCTGCTGTTTATTTTTATAAGCATTGGTTCTGCCTTGCTCTCAGAACCCTAGTACAAAAACAGGAAGCTCCTATTATATTTATTTTATTGTTTAATTTTTAAATTTTTATTTATTTATTTTTGAGATCAGGTTTCACTATGTTGCCCAAGCTGGTCTCGAACTTCTAGGCTCAACAATCCTCCCATCTCAGTCTCTCAAGTAGCTGAGACTACAGATACCCCACTGTTCCCAGTCAACATCTCTAATTTCTAAGCCGGTTGGCTTATAATTGACTATCAAAAAATCCTGTCAATTCTGATATAAGCAGCAGTATATCATGGTAGTTAAGACAAACACACCTGGGTAAAAATTCTGGCTCTGCCACTTTTCAGCTGTGTGATTTTGCCAGATTAACCACTCTCAACCTTAAGTTTCTTCATATGTAAATGGGAATAATAATATCTTACTCACTGAGTTATTGAAATGTCAAATAAAATTTTATACATACATATTTTTAAATAATCCATTGTACATATACCCACAAATCCATATTTTTAAAAAAGCATTTAGCATGGTACTTGGAAAGAGGCACACGCTCAATAAATGGTAGACATTATCCTCATCTGAAAAGTTTAGAAACTGTCTTTACTCAAAAGCATTAAAGTTCTGACTTAAGAAAATATATTGTCTTATTCAATGTATTTTAAAACTAAATAACATTTAAAATGCCTATGTTCATTCTCATTGTGAAACATAAAAGTCAAAAGCTTATGGTATGGGAATTCCTTGATTATAAGCCAACAGAAATGGACTAAAGTAGAAAATGAACTTGTGGGATGGAGTGAGGTATGCCCAAGAGCCACAGGGAAAATCAGAAATTGGGCAGTTCTGGAGGTGGGAGGATTGCCTGAGCCCGGGAGGTCAAGGCTGTGGTGAGCCATGATCATGTCACTGCACTCCAGGCTTGGCAACAGGGTGAGACCCCAATTAAAAAAAATGTGCAAGAAAAATAATTATTTAAAAAGTCTGTATATAAAAGGGCAAACTTTGGGAGTTTTCAAAATATATAATATCTTAGCAGCCTTAATTATTATTATGGTTCTGAATAATAATAATAATAATAATAATAGCCAACACTGAGGATTTGTCATGTGCTAAATGCTTTAACTGAATAATCCGATTAAGTTCTCATACAAACCCCCATGTAGGTACTATTATTTCTTCCATATTATAGATAAGGAAGCTAGCATAGCTCAAGTATTTGTCCAAGGTCACAGATTTTTCTTTCTCTTTGGTTCTACCTGTCCATTATGGCAGGATTGGAGCTCTGCTCTTTGTAGTTTTTCCTGAGATGCAAAATGATGGCACCTCTGCTGTCTGAGATGAAGCTGACTACCATGCAGTGGGGAAGAGAAAGATGGAGACTTGTGCTCTGAGTGCTCTGATGTACCTGGAAGTCATGTGGCCACAACTGACTTCAAGAAGGAAGAGTACAAATGTGCCTCATCCCCAAAGAAGGAAACCAGAATATTAGTGAACAGCCCTAATGATGACCACAGTCATACAAACTAGAAAGTGGGGGCACAGGCTCCAAACTGAGGCATCTGAAAAACAGCTCAGAGTAAGGACTACTGTGGTCTAGTGGGGGAGACAGGAGTGGGCTGATTTTTTAGACCATTCCAAAATGCTATCTACTTGCAAAAATGTTCTTTAACAGGTATTGCTAAAATGCTAAAAATGTTGACGAAATTATAAAATTTCAAGGCAATTTTGTCCTTTGTATAAGCCACAGAGTTAGCAGATACATTTATTACCAATGGGCGCAGTGCAGTACGATAATTTTTATCTTCTTTCTGAAGATCAAAGGGATAACATAAATGGACCCATTTTAAGAAAATAATTTTGCGGCAACCTCTTTCAGGTCACCTCCTGCTGCTAGGAGCTTTACTCTCTTCTAATAAATTTCTCCTTAAAAAAAAAAAAAAGAAAGAAAATAATTTGGTTTAGTATTAATAAAGTGTTCTAAAACCTTCCTTGCTCAACAGTATCATCACTGACATCCCTGCCACCAAGTCTATGCTTACTTAATCTAATCTTCTGCATGACTTTAATGTAGAGAAGTATTCCCTTAAAGAATTCTTGCAGAAGTAAAGAAAGATTAGCAAGGGGATTAAGAACACAGATATCTACACAGATGCAACACCGTCAGTGCTTGTAGTTAAATTACCTGGAGCAAATTTAAGCGTCTAGGCTTTTAAATTGGTGTCAAAATATACCAAAACAAGATACACATGGTTTTACTTTATATATAAAATAAATGTACCCTATATCAACTTTAATATGAATGTTTATAGCCTTAGGAGAATGAGACACATTCCACATTCAGTGACTCACCTCACATAGTCTTGATTCACCTGATCATATTGAAAAATTTAAAGTCTCTTTAAATTCCAATTATAACTTATGTAAATACTAAAAGGTGGTCTACTGTTTTTATATCTTGTTTCCTTAGTCTTTACAGTAGCAAAAAATAGGAATCTTTTTCTGGTGCCCCCAAAAACAAATATTTATTGACTTGATAATAATGTCAAGTGTTACATAAATACCAATTGTTATTTTATTTTTAATATCACCCATATCTCTGAAAGTCATGTGACCACAGTGTCTGAAAGTTAAATGGAAATTTATGACAACTGAAAATAGGCTGCTAAGTTATAAGAAGGTCTGAGAAGGAATCTCGTATTCTCTTAGCAGAGGATTTACTTTGAGCCTAATTGTGAGATTTAAAAATGTTAAAGAAAGACCTTACTTAACAAATGAAATGCAGAGAAGGAGAAAAACAGAAGTGTTGTCTTGGGAGATCTGTCATTTAATCAACCCCTAGGATCTGCACTTTAATAATATTTTGACCGGCCAGGCTCGGTGGCTCAGCCTGTAATCCCAGCACTTTGGGAGGCCAAGGCAAGAGGATTGCCTGAGCCCATGGGTTCGAGCTCCACCTGGGCAACTTGGCGAGACCTTGTCTCTACAATAAATCAAAAATTAGCCAGGCATGGTAGCGTGCATCTGTAGTTCCAGCTACTTGGAAGGCTGAGGCAGAAGGATCGCCGGAGTCCAGCAGGTCGAGGTTGCGGTGGCCAGGAGCGTGCCACTGCACTCCAGTCTGGGCGACAGAGTAAGACTCCAACTCAAAAATAAATAAATAAATAAATAAATAAAACAAAAATAATATTTTGATCTTAGAATTGGGATTTATCTAAAGTATGTCACATGTTCCACTCATTCCAACTGTACTCCTTAAGGAATTGAAAATTTTTTTTAATTTTACTTGTCAATATTTGTCAGAGGTGCAGCACTGGAAGGACTGCAGTGCAGATTAAAACAGCGAACCAAATCACCATCCAACACTCTGAGAGAATATCACTTCTTCTTCCCATTAAGTTTTTACATTACCTAGGACAATCTCTAACCATTGATAAGACAGGGAACAACAATCATTAAAGTTCTAGGCTTTTAAAAGCCTATAAGTTAAGAATTAAAATGGGTAAAAGAAAAGTTAAGAAAGATAAAATAATGATCGTTCCCAAATTTGAGAAAGTGCAAAGTCAAGAAGGTACATGGCATATGGCTGTGTGCAGGTGTGACAGAAATCATTTTGACAACAGAGCTCTGTGTCCTGTGTGCATGACATGGTATAGGAAAAAGGAGATAAGGAGAACCTGGTATCCACCTTCAAAATGCTTATCAAGTTGGAGGGTACAGAATAGATAAAATGAACAGTATAAGGAAGGGTACAATAAGTATAATGTATGATTCAGAAACATGCACACAGAGCTCTGGACTTGGGCTCAAGTTCCTAATCTGACACATACAAAAAACGAGTTAGTACATCCTGGTTAATGCTATAGCTTTGAACTTAGACAAATGTATGTCAGTGTTCAACCAGAGACACCAAACCAGCAAGAGCTCTATATTAAAAGAGTCATCACTAAGAATTAGCTTACATGATTGTGGGGCTGACAAAGCAAGCATGAAATCCTTAGGACAGGTCATCACACAAAGAGCAGGCTGAATCCCTGGAAGCCGATGCTGCAGTTCGTAGGCAGGATTTCTTCTTTGAAGAAGCCTCAGCTCTTTTCTGCCTTTTGACTGTTTGAGTCAGGTGGCCCAGATTATCTAGGGCCATCTCCCTTAATGCCAACTGATTATGGACTTTAATTACATCTACGAAATATCCTTACAGTAACACCTAGACTAGTGTTTAACTGAATGCTACAGTGGAGATTGTAGTCTAGCCAAATTGACACATCAAACTGACCACCATGACAAGCCTGATTGAAATTCCCTATACTACCCCTTCCTAGCTGTATGGCCTTCTGAAAGATTCCATGTTTCTATAAATCCTTTGTAAAATGGAGATAGTAAGAGTAATTACCTCATAGGGCTATTGTGAAGATTAAATAATACACTCCATGGAAAGTGGGCTTAGCAATGTGCTCGACATATCATAAAGGCTCAGTAAACATCATTCATCATTTCTATCATCATGGGTAAGGTTGAACAAATCAGTCCTTCTCTCTGAGCTTCAATTTCCTTATCTGTAAAATCAGCATGTTAATACCTAACTCACAGGAGTGATGTGAGTATTAAATGAATATTTATTGCAGGTGATTTTTTTAAATTGTGCCAAAGGTGAGTTAGCCACTAGGGAATTATAGATACTTAAACACATTTTCTAAAACACATTTTCTTTCTTAAAATTCAATTGTAATCACAGGAGTTATTTTATTTTATCTTTGTTTTTTTGAATTGGTTTCTCACTCCATCACTCAGGCTGGAGTGCAGTGGCACAATCACAGCTTATTGCAGTCTTGACCTCCTGGGCTCAGATGATCTTTCCACCTCTGCCTCCTGAGTAGTTGGGACTATAGGCAATGCTACCATGCCCAGCTTTTTTTTTTTTTTTTTTTTGTAAGCTTGTCATGATGTTCAATTTGATGTGTCAATTTGGCTAGACTATAGTCTCCACTGTAGCATTCAGTTAAATGCTAGTCTAGGTGTTTTTTTATTTTTTTGTAGAGTAATTTTATTTATCATTTTTTTTATGTTGCCCAGGCTGGTCTGGAACCTGGGCTCAAACAATGCTCTCACCTTGGTCTCCTAAAGTGATGGGATTACAGGAGTGAGCCACCATGCCTGCCTACAGTCACAGAATTTTAAAAGTGACTAATTTATTTAACATCAGTTCATAATGGTTTCTTATATATATTGCCTTTAGTTTCATAAGTGGAAATTCTCTAATGTGTTATAGGTACAGTCAAATAGCATATATATATATATACATACACATACACACACACATACACAAACATATATATAAGATTGAACTTATGGATTTTTTATAATAGTTATCATCAGTACAGGGCATGTTAGAAAAATATCATAGGATATCATACTAATATTAATTTTATCATATTTTTTATTTAAAAAGAATTTTAGAGCAGTTATGAACTAGCTGTCTTAACCTGGGAGTAAGTCCACACGAGCTAGAATCCAAGGTCCACTGCTTTCTACTGAGTGAATTAAAACAAGTGACTTAGCTTCCTACCTAATAAATGTCCCCATCTTTAAGATGAGGGTAGTGACAGTACCTACTCTACAGGATGTTGTAAGGATCTAAAAAGCTGATACCTGGCCAGGCACCATGGTTCATGCCTATAATCTCAGCACTTTGGGAGGCCAAGGTGGGTGGATTGCTTGAGCCCAGGAGTTCAAAACCAGCCTGGGTAACATAGCAAAATCTCATCTCTACAAAAAAATCAAAAAATTAGCCAGGTATGGAGGCAAGTCTCAGTCACTCAGGAGGTAGAAGAGGGAGGATTGTTGAGCCCAGGAGTTCAAGACCAGCCTGGACAACATAGTAAGACCTCACCTCTAAAAAAAATAAATCAAAAAAATTAGCTAGGCATGGTGGCATATACCTGTAGTCCCAGCTACTCAGGAGGGTGAGGAGGAAGGACTGCCTGAGCCCAGGAGGTTGAGGCTGCTGTGAGCCACAATCATCATGATCATGTCCCTGCACTACAACATGGGTGAAAAAGTGAGACCCCAACTTCACAAAAAAGAAAAAAACTAATACCTGTAAAAATGCTGAGAACTCCCAGTATATCAGTGTCAGAAAGAAAAGAAAAGATCATTTTATGTCCTCCTGGGAAGTCACTGGATGGCTTCCTGTGTGAAATATTCAACTCTTCCTCTAGGTTAAAGGAAATATTAGATATTTACAATATCTCTTCCAAATTAAAATTTCTTTGTTTCCCTGTGAAGGACAATGTGACAGTGACTATCAAAATTCCATCTACATTGACAGTGACTATCAAAATTCCATCTACATATATCTTTTTCCCCCTGAGAATTTATCTTACAGATATACTCCCACGTATCCACATACAGTCCTATGCCACATAATGACAACCCATATAGACAACATTGTTCCATAAGATTATAATGGAGCTGAAAAATTCCTATTGCCCAGTGACACTACAGCCGTTGTAATGTTGTAGCCCAACACGTTACTAATGAGTTTGTGGTGATGCTGGTGTAAACAAACTTCCTGTGCTACCAGTTGTATAAGTCAAGCACATACAGTTATATACAGTACATAAGACTTGATAATGAAAATGACTTGTTTATGTATTGACTGTACTATATTTTTAAACATTATTTTAGAGTGTACTCCTACTTATAAAAAAAGTCAATGATAAAACAGCCTCAGACAGTCTTTTGGGGGTATTCCAGAAGAAGGCATTTCTATCATGGGAGATAACAACCCCATTCATGTTATTGCCCCTGAAAACTGTCCAGTGGGACAATGTGGAGGTAAAAGACAGTGATATTGATGATCCTGATCTTGTGTAGGCCAAGGCTAGTGTGTGTGTTTGTGTCTTAATTGTAAAAAAGTTTTAAAAAACCCAAAAACGTTAATAGAAAAAAGTTTATAGAGTAAGAATATAAAGAAAATAGTCTTGTACAGCTGTAAAGTGTGTGTTTTTTTTTTAATAACAGCTGTGTAGTACTCCATTATTTACCAAAGTGAAAGAAAATAAAGTCCCTTATTTATGGTCACTGGGTTTGTTTTCTATCTTTCTTTTTTTTTTTTTTGAGTTGGAGTCTCACTCTGTTGCCCAGACTGGAGTGCAGTGGCCTCTCCCGGCCACCGCAGCCTCGACCTGCTGGGCTCCGGCGATCCTTCCGCCTCAGCCTTCCAAGGAGCTGGAATTACAAGCGCGCGCTA